>JARYHS010014671.1:0-55142 GCA_031002005.1 Vandiemenella viatica
TGGGTTTTGGTAAAACTAATGTCTACAGCATTTTTCTATTTTTTTTTTTTTTAAATATACTCGTGTAAAGTTGCATCGAAATCAGATAAATTTGTGTAAAAATTAAGGGGTGGGAAGGGGGAAAGGGGATGCATTTTTGGAAACCATATGTTGGCAGCATTTTTCTGTTTGTTTTACAGCATACATGTGCAAATTTCAGTAGAAATCTGATAAAATCTGTGGGGTTTTTTAAATTATGGGGTGTTACGGGGAAGATTTGGTGGTTATTGTGAATTTTTTTTTTTTTTTTTTTGAACCTTCTCCGATACGCATTTGAAACTCACCAAAGTTTCACTATAATCGGACATATGGTTTAGGAGCGCATAGAGGATAGAGAAATATAGATTGATTTTCATATATAAGACTAGCTGACCTGGCATTGCTTTGCTATTCCTAGAATTGAGTACACATTCAGATTAAACGAATACATTTGAGAGTTTGTATTTATTAAAAATTATATACTTATGTAGAAATTTTAATTACTGTTTCTTTCAGTTTCAAATTTAATGCAATGGTCTTGGATATGCAAGGTTTTTGGTAATTCCAATCAGCATATATACAAAAAAGAATCTCAATTTGTTTTGGAGTTGTATGCTAAACACAGAAAAGTTGCACATGTAAATCAGCCTTAAGAAGAATGAAACGAGAAAGTGTGTGCAGTTTTGTAAACTAAATATAACAATCATTTTCACTTATTTTAAAGCATGCGAGTGCAAACTTCCATCGACATTAAATAAAACTGTATATTCCTGTGTTGTCACAAAACCATTAAAATAATTTTTAAAAGTCAAGTTCGAATTTCTTGTTCAGCAATTGTCCGATCATAATCTGTCCAGTGCTGTTTAATGGGAAATAATGTGTACTTTAATAATGTTGCTATCTTATTTGTCTATTTTCCCCAGTGTTATCGAGATAATTCAAAAAAAGAATGGTTTCAGGTGTAAATTTTTCTTAATTATGGTGATAGGATATTGGTTCCTGGAGTCTAAAAATGGACCATATTATTCTGTCTGTTTTATAGTTTGGATGTGCAACGTTCCATCAGTATCGTATAAAAACGGTGGGTATGATTATGAAATATTATCAAAAAATAGGGGGTTGGGATAAAGCAGTTGGTAGTTTGAACCAAATGTAAACAGCATTTTTCTACCTTGTTTTGAAGTATATAAATGCAAAGTTCCATCAAAATCAGATAAAAACTATGGGTTATAATAAAGATCACTGGAATTTAATAGGGAAGGGCCAAAGAGGGAGACGGTTGCGCTTTGGCAAACTGAAAGTAAACAGTATTTATTTGTCTGTTTTAAAGTATCAAAATTGGATAGGAACTGTAGCTTTGTATAAAGATGATTGACAATAATGAAGGGTTGGAAAAGGGGGGCGGAGAGAGATTGGGTTTTTGTAAAACTAATATCTACAGTAATTTTCTATTTTTTTAAAAGTATACATGTGCTAAGTTCCATCGAAATCGGATAAAAATTATGCGTTTATGAAAAATTAATGGGGTGAATAGGGGTTGTTTTTCTTGGAAACCATATGTAGGCAGTATTTTTCTGTTTCTTTTAAAGTATATGTGTGGACAATTCCATCAAAATCGGATAAAATCTGGGATATTTAAAATTATGGAGTGTAAGGGGGTAGAGGGAGGGGTTTTGGAGTGGAAAGGGGAGAGGAATTTGGTTTTTCTAAAACTAATGTCTATAGTATTTTTCCATTTTTTAAAAGTATAAGTGTGCAAAGTTCCATCTATAAATTAAGGGGGTGGGAAGGGGAAGTGGGGTTGCGTTTTAAGAAACCATATGTGGGCAGTATTTTTCTGTTTGCTTTAAAGTATTTATGTGCAAATTTATATCAAAATCGGATAAAATCTGTGTTTTTTTTTTTTTTTTTTTTAATTAGTGGGTGGAAGGGGGAAGAGGGGATGGTTTTGGGGTGGAAAAAGTGATAGGGATTGGGTTTTTGTGAAACTAATGTCTACAATGTTTTTCTATTTTTTAAAGTATATGTGTAAAAAGGTCCTTAGAAATTGGATAAAATTAAGGGGTGGGAAAGGGGAGAGGGAATGTGTTTTTGGAAACCATATGTTGGCAGTATTTTTCTGCTTGTTTTACAGTATACATGTGCCAATTTCCATACACATCAGAAAAAATCTGTAGGGTTTTTTAAGTTATGGGGTTTTAAGTGGAAGAGTAGGTGGTTTTTTAGAATTTTTATTTGTTAGGAACCTTCTCCAACATGCACTCGACAACTCACCAAAGTTTCACCGTAATCGGACATACGGTTTAGGAGCGCATAGAATACAGATAAACATACGTTGATTTTTATATATAAGACTAGCTGACCCGGCAATGCTTCGCTATTGCTAGACTTGAGTATACATGCGTACACGTTAAGCGAATGCATTTGAAAGTTTGTATTTAGTAAAAATTAGATATTTGTTATAAATTTTAATAACTGTTTCATTCAATTTCAAGTTTATTCAATGGTCTTTGGTGATTCCAATCAGCATATATATATATATATATATATATATATATATATATATATATATGTGTTTGTTTTGGAGATATACGCTAAACATAGAAAAGTTACTTGTGTTAATCAGCCTTAAGAAGGGTGAAACGGGAGGGCGGGAACAGTTTTGTAAACTAAATATAAACACCATTTTCACTTATTTTAAAGCATATGAATGCAAACTTCTTTCAACATCAAATAAAAACTGTAGATTTGTGTGTTGTCACAAAAACTTTAAAATAATTTTTAAAATTCAAGTTCAAATTTCTTGGTCAGCAATTGTCCGATCGTAATCTATCCAGTGCCGTTTGACAGCAAATAATGTGTACTTTATTAATGTTGCTATTTCACTTTGTCTAATTTCTCCAGAGTTTTCGAGATAATTCCAAAAAATTGAATGGTTTCAAGTGTAAATTTTACTTAATTAGGATGATGGTAAAAGTGGGTCGATTTTCTATACCAAAAATAGACGGCATTTTTCTCTTTGCCCTAAAATATACATGTGCAAAGTTCCATCGAAATCGGATAAAAAGTGTGGGTTTGTGTCAAAAATTAAGGGGTGGGATGGGGAAGAGGGGTTGTGCTTTTGGAAACCATATGTAGGCGTTACTTGTCTGTTTGTTTTAAAGTATGTGGGTTTTTTAAATTATGGGTTGTAATGGGGAAGAGGGGGGTGGATTTGGTGTGGAAAAGGAATTGTTTTTTTTATACTAATGATTACAGTATTTTTCTATTTTTAAAAAATATACTTGTGCAAAGTTCCATCGAAATCGGATAAAAAGTATGGGTTTGTGTAATTATTAGGGGTGTGAGAAGAGGGAGAGGTGTTATGTTTTTGAAAATCATATGTAGGCGTTATTTTTCTGTTTGTTTTGAAGTATTTGTATCCAAATTTCCATCAAAATCGGATAAAATCTGTGGGTTTTTTCAAACTATGGGTTGTAATGGGGAAGAGAGGTTGATTTTGGGGTGGAAAAGGGGAAAGGGATTGGGTTTTTGTAAAACTAATGTCTATAGTATTTTTCTATTTTTTTAAATAGTATATGGGTACAAAGTCCCATCTAAATCGAATAAAAAGTGTAGGGTTGTGTAAAAATTAAGGGGTGGGAAGGTGGAAAGGGGTTGCATTTTTGGAAACCAATTATAGGCTGTATTTTTCTGTTTGATTTACAGTATTCATGTGGAAATTTCCATAGAAATTGGATAAAATCTGTAGGTTCTTTTTAAATTATGTCATGTTATGGGGAAGAGGGGATGGTTTTTTGGAAACTTTATTTCACAGCAACCATCCCAGATGCACACTCAACAATTCAGCAAAGTTTCACCGTAATCGCACCCTGGAAATGCTTTGCTATAGCTAGACTTGAGTTCACATATACATTAAATGAATACATTTGAAAGTTTGTATCTAGTAAAAATTAGATATTTATGTATAAATTTTAATTACTATTTCATTCACTTTCGAGTTTATTGGAATGACCTTGGATATGCAATGTTTTTGGTGATTCCAGTTACACTGGCAAAAATGAACAGGGTGTAAAGGGAAAGAGGGGTTGTATTTTTGGAAACCATATTTAGGCAGTATTTTTCAGTATATTTTATAGTATACTGTGTGCAAATTTCCATCAAAATCAGATAAAATATGTTGGTTTATCCTAAATAAGGAGATGTGAAGGGGATGAGGGGGTAAGTTTTTGGAAACTATATGTTGGCAATACTATTCATTTTGTTTTAAAGTATATGTGAGCAAATTTTGGTCAAATATGATTAAATCTGTGGGTATGTTTATATTAATGGTTATAAAGTGGTGGAGGGGGTGGTTTTACTGAATTTTTATTTCTTAGGAACCTTCTCCGATGCGCATTCGACATCTCACAAAGGTTACACTGTAATCGGATAAAAATTGTGGGTTTCAATAAATATCATTGGAAATTCAGAGGGGAGGTGGTAAAAGGGGAGAGGGATGGACTCTGGCAAAGACATCACTTTTCTATTTGTTTTAAAGTATACCTACGCAAAATTCCTTCAAAATGGAGTTACGATTGTAGCTCTATATAATAGACATTCCCAAAAATTAAAAGGATCTAAAAGGGAAGAGGGGTTGCATTTTTGGAAACCATATGTAGAGAGTATTTTTTTTATAAAGTAAATCTGAGCCAATTTCCATCAAAATTGGATAAAATCTGTGGGTTTTTTAAATTATGGGGTGCTAGGGGGATGAGGGGTGGTTTTGGGGTAGAACGGGTGAGCGGGATAGGGTTTTTGTAAAACTAATGTTTACAGTATTTATCAATTACTTTAATAGTCTATGCATGCAAAGTTCCTTCCAAATCTGGTAAAAAGTGTGGGTTTATATAAATAAAGGGGTGGGGAGGGGGAAATGGGATGTGTTTTTGGAAACCAAATGTAGGCTGTATTTTTCTGTTTGTTTTAAAGTATATGTGTTCAAAATTCCATTAAAATTGGATAAAATCTGTAGGTATTTTTAAGTTATAGGGGTGTCATGGGAAAGAGGGGATGGTTTTTTGGAAATTTTATGTCTTAGGAACCATCTCAGATGCACACTCGACAACCCACCTAAGTTTTACCATAATCGGATGAACGGTTTAGTAGCGCATAGAGGACATGCAAAGATAGGTACATTCATTAAGGGGTGGGAAAGGGGAGTGGGGTTGTGTATTTGGAAACCATATGTAGGCAGCATTTTTCTGTTTGTTTTAAAGTAAATGTATGCCAATTTCCATCAAAATCGGATAAAAACTGTGGTTTTTTTTAAATTATGGGGTGTTATGGGGAAGAGGGGGTGGTTTTTTGGAAATTTTATTTCTTAGGAACTACCCCGGACATGCACTCGACAACTCACCAAAGTTTCACCATAATCGGACGAACGGTTTAGGAGCACATGGAGGACAAATAGACAGACATTGATTTTTATATAATACACTAGCTGACCCGGCAATGCTTCGCTATTGCTACACTTGAGGTAGATTAAATGAATACATTTGAACGTTTGTGTTTAGTAAAGATTAGATATTTATGTATAAATTGTAATTACTGATTCATTCAATTTCTAGTTTATTGCAATGGTCATGGATATGTAATGTTTTTGGTGATTCCAGTTACACTGGCAAAAATTAAGAGGATGTAAAGGGTAAGAGGGGTTGTATTTTTGGAAACCATATTTAGGTAGTATTTTTCTGTATATTTTATTATATACATGTATCAATTTCCATCAAAATCGGATAAAAGTTGTGGGTTTGTCTAAATTAGGGAGACATAAAGGGGATGAGGGGGTGAAACTATATGTAGGCAGTACTTTTCAATTCGTTTTAAAGTATACGTGTGCAAATTTATGTCTAAATATGATTAAATCTGGGTATGTTTAAATTAAGGGCTGTAAAGTGCTGGAGGGGGTGGTTTTTCTGAATTTTTATTTCTTAGGAACCTTCTCCGACGGCACCCTCGACAACTCACAAAGGTTTCACAGTAAGTGGATAAAACTTGTGGGTTTCAATAAAAATCATTGGAAATTGAGAGGGGAGATGGTAAAAGGGGAGAGGGATGGACTTTGGCAAAGACATTATTTTTCTGTTTGTTTTAAAGTACACGTAAGCAAAGTTCCTTCAAAATCGGGTTACAATGCTAGCTTTAAATAAGAGACATTCACAAAAATTTAAGGGATGTAAAAGGAAAGAGGGGTTGGATTTTTGAAACCATATGTATTGAGTATTTTTCTGTTTGTTTTAAAATATATCTGTGCCAATTTCCATCAAAATCTGATAAAACTGTGTATTTTTTAAATTATGGGGTGCTAGGGGGAAGAGGGGGTGGTATTGGGGTAGAACGGGTAGGAGGGGTTGGGTTTTTGTAAAACTACAGTATTTTTCTATTTTTTTAATGGTATATCCGTGCATAGTTCCTTCGAAATCTGATAAAAAGTGTGGGTTTGTGTAAAAGTTAAGGGGTGGGAAGGGGGAAAGGGGGTGCGTTTTTGGAAACCAAATATAGGTAGTGTTTTTCTGTTTATTTTAAAGTAAATGTGTGCAAATTTCCATACAAATCGGATAAAATATGTAGGTTTTTAGATTATGGGGTGCTATGGGGAAGAGGGGGTGGTTTTTTGGACATTTTATTTCTTAGGAACCATCCCGGATGTGCACTCGACAACTCACCAAAGTTTCACCTTAATCGGACGAACGGTTTAGGAGCGCATAGAGGACAAACAGACAGACAGACAGACAGACAGATGACCCGGCAATGGTTCGCTATTGCTAGACTTGTTTTAGGCAAACCAAATGTAGACAGTATTTTTCAGTGTAATTTAATGTATATGTGTGCAAAGTTCCTTAAAAATTGGGGAAAAAAACTGGCTTTATATAAGGTATATTGGCAAAATTTAAGGGGGTTTAAAGGGGAAAAGGGGTTGCATTTTTGGATACCATATGTTGCAAATTTTGGTGGAAATCTGATTAATTCTATAGGTTTGTTTAAATTAAGGAGTGAAGGGGGTTGTTTTTTTTATTTTATTTTTTTTCAGGAACCATCCCAGACGTGCTATCTACAACTCAACAGAGTTTCATCATAATCCGATAAAAATTTGGGGATTTTGATAAATATCTTTGGAAATTAAGAGGAATGGGGTAAAAGGGAAGAGGGGTGGGATTAGGCTAACCAACTTTACATAGTATTTTTCTGCTTGTTTTAAAGTATACGTGTGTTAAAGTTCCTTCAGAATCGGGTAAAAACTGTACCTTTATATATGACAAAATTAATCGGATGTAACGGGAACGAAGGGGTTGCCTTTTTGGAATCCATATGTAGACAGTATTTTTCTGTTTGTTTTAAAGTATACGTGTGCAAATATCCATAGAAATAGGATAAAATCTGTGTATTTGTTTAAATTAGGGGGATGTGAAGTAGTATGAGGGATGGCGTTTTTGGAAACCGTACGTAGGCAATATTTTTCAATTGGTTTTAAAGTATATGTGTGCAAATTTCCATCAAAATTGGATAAAATCTGTAGGTAAGCTTAATTTATGGGGAGTAGAAGGGAAGAGGGGGTGGTTTTGGGGGTTGAAAAGGGGAGAGGGATTGGGTTTTGGTAAAGCTAATGTCTATATTATTTTTCTGTTTGTCTCAAAATATATGTGTGCCAATTTCCATTAAAATCAGATAAAATCTGTGGGTTGTTTTAAATTATGGGGTGCAAGGGGTAAAAGGGGGTGGTTTTGGAGTAGAAAGGGTGAGAGGTATTGGGTCCTTGTAAAACTAATGTCGACAGTATTTTTCTATTTTTTTAATATTATGTGAGTGCAAAATTCCTTTGAAATCTGATAAAGAGAGTGGGTGTGTGTAAAAATTAAGGGGTTGGAAGGGGGAAAGGGGGCGTGGTTTTGGAAACCAAATGTAGGCAGTGTTTTTCTGTTTATTTTAAAGTATATGTGTGCAAATTTCCATACAAATCGGATAAAATCTGTTGGTTTTTTTCAATAATGGGGTGTTATGGGGAAGAGGGGGTGGTTTTTTGGAAATTTTATTTCTTAGGAACCACCCAGGACGCGCACTCGACAACTCACCAAAGTTTCACCGTAATCGGACGAACGGTTTAGGAGCGCATAGAGGACAAACAGACAGACAGACAGATATTGATTTTTATATAATAGACTAGCTGACCCGGCAATGCTTCGCTATTGCTAGACTTAGTTTAGGCAAACCAAATGTAGACAGTATATTTCAGTTAATTTTAAACTATACATGTGCAAAGTTCCTTAAGCAAACTGATTTTATATAAGGTATATTGGCAAAAATTAAGGGGTTTTAAAGGGGAAAAGGGGTTGCATTTTTGGATACCATATGTTGCAAATTTTGGTGGAAATCTGATTAACTCTATGGGTTTGTTTAAATTAAGGGGTTGAGGGGGTTGATTTTTTTTTTTCAGGAACCAACCCAGACATGCTCTTTACAACTCAACAGAGTTTCATCATAATCCGATAAAAATTTGGGGGTTTTGATAAATATCATTGGAAATTAAGAGGGAAGGGGGTAAAAGGGAAGAGGGGTGGTTTTAGGCTAACCAAATTTACATATTACTTTTACGTGTGTTAAAGTTCATTCAAAATCTGGTAAAAACTGTACCTTTATTTATGACAAAATGAAGGGGATGTAAAGGGAACGAAGGGGTTGCCTTTTTGGAATCCATATGTAGACAGAATTTTTCTGTTTGTTTTAAAGTATACGTGTGCAAATTTCCATAGAAATAGGATAAAATCTGTATATTTGTTGAAATTAGGGGGATGTGAAGGGGTATGAGGGATGGCGTTTTTGGAAACCGTACGTAGGCAATATTTTTCAATTGGTTTTAAAGTATATGTGTGCAAATGTCCATCAAAATTGGATAAAATCTGTAGATTTTCTTAATTTATGGGGATTAGGAGGGAAGAGGGGGTGGTTTTGAGGTGGAACAGGGGAGAGGGATTGGGTTTTGGTAAAGCTAATGTCTATATTATTTTTCTGTTTGTCTCAAAGTATATGTGTGCCAATATCCATCAAAATCAGATAAAATCTGTGGGTTTTTTAAATTATGGGGTGCAAGGGTTAAAAGGGGGTGGTTTTGGAGTAGAAAGGGTGTGAGGGATTGGGTCCTTGTAAAACTAATGTCGGCAGTATTTTTCTATTTTTTTCATATTATGTGTGTGCAAAATTCCTTCGAAATCTGATAAAGAGTGTGGGTTTGTGTAAAAATTAAGGGGTTGGAAGGGGGAAAGGGGGTGTGGTTTTGGAAACCAAATGTAGGCAGTGTTTTTCTGATTATTTTAAAGTATATGTGTGCAAATTTCCATACAAATCAGATAAAATCTGTAGGTATTTTTCAATAATGGGGTGTTATGGGGAAGAGGGGGTGGTTATTCCGAAATTTTATTTCTTAGGAACCTCCCTGGACACGCAGTCGACAACTCACCAAAGTTTCACCGTAATCGGACGAATGGTTTAGGAGTGCATAGAGGACAAACAGACAGACAGACAGACAGACATTGATTTTTATATAATAGATTTCATTTAAAAATAGTATTACGAAAACTGACTATTGTTATTCGTCAACTCTCATTTCTTTATACCAAGCTTTGTTAATTTAGAAATGGATGAAAGCTTGGTAGTTAGTTTAAAGACAGCAAATTAAGATTGAAATGTGTGTTAAAAGTTATTTAACAACTTTAAATTTTTATAAAAGTAAATAAATTGGTATTTTTTATTTCGATTGTTGTTTTTGGTGTTACTAACATATATTTTAGACCTTTGATTGCCTGAAATACATATAATAAGGGAACAATGAAGCGAAATAATACTTCACGGGTTACGATGATTTGTGATGTTATTTCAATGATTACAAAATCAAGGGAAGTTTATAAAGAACTTAGTGATATGATCCAGTGGCGTAGCTAGGTTAACAAGGGCCCCGGTGCAAAAAAAATGTTTTAGGCCCTTAGGCCAGAGGGGGGTCTCCCTGAGCTAAGCTTGGACCCTTTGATCTGCACTTGGGCCTCCTCTCCCCCACCCCCTGAACTGCGCTTGTGTCTCCCAAGAGCTTGGGGACCCCAGTGCATGTCACCGCCTTGCCCTCCGATAGCTACACCCCTGATATAAGCCATTTATCTGTATGACGTTACACCCCATCCATAAGCCATGCATAAGCCTTTTAAGCACAAGCTACCTAGACTGTAACCTAGGGTCCCGCATATGTTTGCCAGATACAGGCTTATAATTTCTGGGACATTTCTTGGATCAAAAATTATTTTAGTGGTATGTTTAAAGAGTTAACAAAAATACTAATTAATAAAAAATAGTATTTTAGCTAAAAACAATACTATTTAATATATATATATATATATATATATATATATATATACCACCTCTTTTAGTTATATTAATTAAATTCTAGTTAAAACTAACATCAGGTATTATGAATCAAAAGGAAAAATATTAAACTTAAAAATCGAACACTTCTTTTAGGCTTTATTGTACTTTTTTTAGGAAACCAACGTCAGGTATTATCAATCAAAACTTCAAAAATATTAAGCTTAAACAAAAATTGAACACTTCTGTTAGGCTTATTAGTTAAACTTAGATATAATCAACATCAGGTATTATCAACAAATAAATAAGAACTTAAGATCTATCTTTGACTAAATCAAAATCAACATCAATCAAAGTGTATCATAATCAAATACCTTTTATATATATATATATATATATATATATATAATGGATGTGGGGCGCGAACACACAGAAAAGACACAAACACAAATAATAAAGTAATTTTCGGGAAAAAACCCTTCTTCAACAAGAGAACATTATGAGAGGTGGGTGCACCCGGAGACTGCCTCATGGAAAGACCGCCGGTCGACAAAATGGTGGGGGTAAATTCAAACATCGGAAAAGTAGAGGGGCAGTGAATCAGAGCTCATACCCGAGCAAAAATTAATATCCAAACTAATTTCTGGTTGGTAGGAAGATCAAAATATAATATATATTGAAAAAATTAAAATATTATACAAATAAAAAATGTGATGTTTAATTCATAATTATTATTATTATATATATATTTTTTATTTGTATAATATTTTAATTTTTTCAATATATATTATATTTTGATCTTCCTACCAACCAGAAATTAGTTTGGATATTAATTTTTGCTCGGGTATGATCTGATTCACTGCCCCTCTACTTTTCCGATGTTTGAATTTACCCCCACCATTTTGTCGACCGGCGGTCTTTCCGTGAGGCAGTCTCCGGGTGCACCCACCTCTCATAATGTTCTCTTGTTGAAGAAGGGTTTTTTCCCGAAAATTACTTTATTATTTGTGTTTGTGTCTTTTCTGTGTGTTCGCGCCCCACATCCATCATCTAAAGGTAAGTGGTGGCTCATTTCCCTATCCTAATTTGATTCCTTTCCGCTACTTAGCGTCTTTTTTTCATTGTTATTATATATATATATATATATTTATCACTAGCTTTTGGCATTTTCACAAGTTTTTCTCCATCACTGCTTTGAAAAACTGATAAAATATCTGAGCAAGACTCTTCAAAATTGATTGAGTCTGGAGTTCAGCCTTGATCAAATCCATGGACATTCTGTTTCGCTCTTTAGTCCATAAATTATTCAACGGGCTATAACTTCGCTCACAAAACGTTGCTTGTTGGAATTGATAAAAGAAAACCAACTATTTTCTTTAAATTTGCAAAATCATTAGAAACGTTTGTTCTAAGGAACTTGGGTCAGAACTTAGCAAGTCTTTCGGAAGGACCTCAAAAACAGCGTTCAGAGATGTGAACTCTGTACAAAGGAAATCAATGTTAACTGCATCTAGAATGTTCAGTACCCCAGGAAATTCAAAGTATATTTTCCATGTTAATTTTAATTCCTCTGATTCAAGGGACAAAAGCTCTAACTTTTTGTAAATTGCATCCTCCCGCTGCGAGCACGGAATTCTTGGTTTTTGGCCTCTGGGCGCCGTGGTCATTTGAATTTCAGAGAAAAACTAACGTTTTGGGAATTCCGGGACAGTAACGCATAATTACTGAACACGGGACCTGAATCAAAATTCCGGGACATTCCCGGATCTCCCGGCCAACCTTAGTCCAGCACCACAGTCCAGCCGTGGAGACCTAAACAAAAATGTAGACATGTATAGTCTAGGGGCCCACAAAGTCTAAATGTGGCCCTGTTGGGAAGGGTATCATAAAGCCATTGAATCCTTTCCTGAGGCCAACAGGCCTTTCAACTTTTGTAATTGATATTTGATATCCAGGACACTCGCATGGAACGGAGTTTATGTCCAATCTGGTCATACCCATGTTTTATCGGGAACAGATCTGAACATTTTGCTGGCTGTGGGAGTACCTCAACATCGTGCAGATTGTTCATAAAGACACGATGCGTGTAAGAACGAGCATTGTTCTGTTGAAAAATGATAGAATGTATATTATAGTCTCAATCCGTCATACTTGGCGTTTTTCGTTATGTCGCTCAACAGTGTAGTCTGCGCGATTGCGTTAAATGAAAAAATACGCGGTCTCAGAACTATCGACATGAAGTATATAAGGTAATGCTAATCTCTAATCTGTGTATTCAAACTCTGGACGGCTTGAGAAAAGAAACAACTCATATAATCATCAGTTGGCTTCTTATTTTTCTTTCAATGGTTGATATGAAGTATTTTAATGCACTCGTAAATAAAACTGGGTGTTTGCTTATTTTACCCACTCAGACCTCATCACCTGAAATCAAGTGCTAGCCTTTGGTCAATGTCAACTTTTCCCTTCCGTAAACCACTCAGAATTCTTCCATTATTATCCATTCTAACCTCATCATACTCCATGTACAGTCTCTTTACCCTCCTCCATATAACATCCAGCTCCTTTATGATGACATCCCTTGCATCCTACATTTGATATCAAAAAATGTGGAATCCATATTGCACGATTACATGCAAGTAATGATCTGACAGTAAGCTTATGAGCCAAGTCCTCCACTTTTTGGTACACTATCGCATCATCAACTCCGATAAATGATTATATAGTGAACTACGTGAGGCAGACAGTTCGTGTCCCAATTCAGACAACAGGAAACTGTGAAGAGCAGAGCCAGTGCGAAATAAGAGAGTGCTTATTCCTTGTAGAAACAGTGGTTGCAAGTATATATTTATTGTGAAATCTCGACACCAAGTGGTCTTATATCACCATATTTAGGCACACATCCACAGAGGAAGGAGACACACATACATACATGTCCATGCATACCGCAAGTTCGACACAACTAACAGCAACCATTATGGCAACGAAGAAGTGGGACAGAACTGTCGTTACCCCTGTTTAGATGAAAAGAGTAGTGCAGGACTCTCGTTACAAAAATCATCTGGCATACGAGTTAGAGGATGGTCGAGTAGGCTTTGATCACCGTATTTAAGCATACATGCACAGAGAGAGACACAAACACCCATACATACCGCAATTTCGACATAACTACCAGCACCAATCATGGGAACAAAAAAGTGGGTTATAAGTATCCTGTCTCGTGATTGGCAGAAAAACAGAACGCTCCTTACGTATCATCAGACAGAAGAGTTAGAGAATGTGCAAAGGATGGCATGACTTTACCATACACTTGTGTGTTTATCCCACCCAATGTTTACTTGTTCCATCAATATAGGTGACTACTGGAAGTGAACTCTTGTGCACTGTTTGGTCAAAGTCATTTATGTAATTAAGTTTCTCAAAGATATATTTGTATCAACCTGCCAGGCGGGGTGGTGTGAGGGGGACCCGTCCACACCGTGGTCAAATATTGTAATACGCCGCGTACCGGTTCTAAAATCACGGACCGCAATCGCTTACCAGATTTGCAAATGCATTATTTGCGGCCTTATACCGGACTCATGACGCATTATGGGCGCCCGTATACCGATTTAAACACACTATAAGTGGCAGAGGGGTAAAAAAACAAGTCCTATATACAAGAAATATCCCAGTATGTCACATGAACTATCGTGTGGTTAGGCGAGCAAGCTGCGACACGAATCGTCTCCAAGTAGCGGCCCCAGTATCTGGAAGTGGGGCGTGGCGTTTCCTATGGGTTGGACATTCTACATGCCGGATAGCTGCCTCTCTCTTGAACACACGCTGGGCTTCGGTTCTCACAGCAGAACCGCAGCCCCATGCGTACTCGGAGGAAAGCACCAAGTATAACCAGGGTACAGTTACGCCGTCTAGCTCAGCTCGGAAAGCAATCTACCGTACTTAACGCTGGTAAATGACCACAAAAATTAATACCCGCGACAACACAGATATTGTGCATATATCAATCTTCATAACTACTGCACCGACATTGTTACTTTTCAGTATTTACAAAGGAATTTCGAATTAAACCCCATTTTCTCTATTTATTTTTTTCTAAAAACTCACCATTTCATTATTTTTTTTTTTTTCACCAGTTTTTCGGCTGGTATGATGCAACCCTCGATCTCTCCATCCCTTCTTATCTTGTGCTAACCTCTGTTGCGTCCTGGTTGGCTTTTACTTCCGCGAGCGGTTCGGAAGATGAGAGCTCAGAGGAGACTGTCTAAAGTTACCTTTAGAAATCTCAGAACTAAGTTGGATTCGGGTTTTCAGACAGGGGAACTCGGAGTGGAATAACTGGTAGAAATAAACAAACACATAGAAATTACAAGAAACAAACTTGCAACTCACGAAAAACCGATAAAGTCCCAAGGAGAGGGGCGGGGCACTGGTAAATTAATGTTGCAATACCTAGATCGATGTCAATCGTGCCCTAAGTCGCTCTAGCCGTTGACGAATCCTTCGCATGGTTCTCACTACCATCCTATATGGAATAACATTCCCCTGAGGGTTGATCAGCGGGAAATTCCAATCTCCCACATCCATGAATCTAAGTGAGTGCCTTCCCACCTATGTGGAAACCTAAGTCTCAATTTCTAACTGAGATTGGAGTTGAGAGTCGAAGTCCTAGCTCTCTGACTCCGCCATTCTACTATGCAGTGCTGCTAGGCCCCCGGCACTAGGCAGCTACGACCCCACTCACTGGCAGTCGTTCCTACTCTAACGTTTGTTAGCTCAGCCACCACTATTTATACTGCTTAATGACGGCACTCTCCGTCCTATCGTCCTTTCCAGAAGCTAATCTGTGGTCAGACACGTCCGCATCACATGGACCTCCACGTGAGATTTTGTAAGGTTGGAAACTCTCTTTCAGTGACCTTACCCAGCCTCTCGGTTTCTTCCGTGCCTAGGTCCGGCTTTGAAAGTCTGTGTCTTAATATTGTCACCTTCCTTGAGGCACTCCAGACTTTCCCTCTGTTGACGTGCAGTGGATGTCTTAATAGTTTCCTAATGCGTTTGCTTAATGACCTCCCGTCTCCGTGTTGGCTGGCTGGCTCCTAGTATTTTAACATTCACAATTCTAACTCCTTTTAAATAATTATAATTCGCGAACCCTCGCGAATGCCTTTCGCGACACCTCTTCATCTCAACATACCCATTATAATCCGCTACTCAATTATATCCGTCATATATTCTAATCTGTGTCTTCCTCTACGGTTCTTACTTTCGTCTGTTACCTCCACTAACAAATTAACCAATCCTGCATGTCTACAGGTATGACCTATCATCCTGTGTCTTCTTTCTGTAAGACACTTCCAAAAACTTCTGTCCTCGACCACCATTTGTAAAACTTGTTCATTTCGTACTTTATCTGTCCACTTAATTTTCAGCATTTTTCATTTAAATTCCTCATTTGAAATGCTTAAATTTTCCGTCTTTCTGGTATTCCAAAGTGCTCTGCTCCACACTTTGTAGTGTACCTGGGAGTAAGGATTGCCACTAGTTATTATTACTCTCTATCATTAAAATTTTGTATATAAAATACCTTGTTCAATTTTGCCTGGGCGACATGGAAGGAGTCCTTCCAGAATTTTCAATAAACACTTAGAAATGTAATTATTTGTTTTATTTCAAGGAAAATTATATTAATTTTTTTCTGCTGACACATAAAACAAGAATTAAATCTATATAATAAAAATTGATAAAATAAACAACGAAATGACAGATCATGAACAAAGTCCAACTAACTCAAAAAACCATCAGAGAACACAATTCTCTACAGGTTTTCGCTTTCGGGTACAATGCGCCACACTTTGACTGGGATTGTTCTGGCGGAATATAAAAATTGTGTAATTACCATCTAGTAGTAAGCGCTGTCCGTTCTTCTGTAATTTCTGCGCACAACACACACAAAACAAACTTCAACCGTCGCACTGTGATTACACTAGACGAGCACTTGCTTTGGAACACATTCGATGATTATCCTTTCGAACGGCGTCTCCCTGGCCAGCTGCTATCTTCTCCTCAAAACGAGGGTTTTAGCTTGAAACAAGAAAAACAAAACTTGTCTGAATTTATTATCAGATAATAGTGTATCCTTCTATGCAAACACGCGCACACGCGCTCTATACTTCTCGCACCGCTGTTACGGGGCGGACTGTCCCCACTGAAGGAATGCGGTAAGCTTATCTCCTTCCACATCTCCAAACACCTGCACTCAAAAGGTGCCGCGATGGTTGCACTGCGAAATAGTCTCTCCTGCTCACATCGACAAACGCTTGCTTGTAACATATGAAGCTTCCGCGAGCGGACCGCTTCAAATTAAAATTTAAAAATGTTCTCTCTAACTGCTAGATTATTTTTATTAATCCTTGTTGTCCTTGGGGATAGTGTTTAAACTAAATTATTCATGATTATTCAGCTTTTGTTTGTATTTGTCTTCTTCCTCTTCTCTTCCAAAAACCTCTTCATACGCTCACTGTGTTCATGTTTCCTTTGTTCAGTCCATTTTGTTCCTGTTTTCTTCCGTATTTTAAATTTTGTACTCATAATTTTGTTCTTGAATTGTCCCCTTTCCCGTGTCATTTCCTTGCTGATCCCTGCATGACTCAAGTCCTCTTCTATTTCGTGGAACCAATTGGTTTTCCTGAGCTAATATTTACCACATCATAGATCCTGTTTGTAAGTCTAGTGATGTTCATTCGCTGTAAATGTCCATAGAATTGTAATCTACGTCTTCTGATCATGTCTGTCAATTTATCTGTATTTTCGTAAAGTTCTTTCGTTGGTCTTTTCATCCATATGCCGCCTTTACATATTGCTCCAATAATTTTTCTAAGAATTTTGCGTTCAACTATTTTCCACTTCTGTGATGCCTGAAGCCCCAATCGTGGTTGTTTCTGATGCGTATAATGCTTCTGGCAGTTTTGTAATGTCTGAGTTTGGCCTGTCTTGAAATATCTCTTATGTTATAATACGACCATGTGAGTATGTAAGTCTTCTGAATCTTTTCTGATCTTTCCAAATTTGATAACTTGTTAGATCCTCCTACTTGTATGTATTCCACTAGATATTTGAATTTCTCGACTCTTTTTATGTTTCAAATTTTGTGTGTGTTGTTTGTACGTTGTTGTTTTGTTTCTCCATGTACCGTGTTTTTCATACGAAATTTGTAGCCCTGTTTTGGCGGCAATTTGATGTAGCAGTTCCAATACATCTTGTGCTTCCTGCCTATTGTTGCTGAGAATTCCCAGGCCATCCGCAAATGCCAGGTATCTTATGATTGTTTTGGTATGCCGTGTTCTTCCTACCTGTATTCCTTTGACCTGTTTCTCCCATTGTTTTATAACTTTGTCCAATACCACATTGAATAAAATCGGTTATAATCCATCTCCTTGCCTGACACCCGTGCAAATTATGAATGGGTATGATAGTTCTTCCATAAATTTCACTTTAGACGTGGTATCAGTGAGTGTTTGTTGTATGAGAGCCCTTGTCTTCTTGTCTATGCCATCTTCTTTCATTATGTCAAAGAGCATCTGTCTGTCTATGGAATTATATGCCTTCCTGAAATCCACAAATATTACTACAGTATTGTTTGATTGCCTTATCTTCAGGAGTGTTCTCAGATTCCAGATTTGTTCGATGCATGATCTTCATTTTCTAAAGCCTGCCTGGTATTCACCTATTTGTGGATCTACCTGAGGTTCTAGCCTGTTCATTAGGGCTTTGGAGAGGATATTATTAATGACTGGCATCAAGGAGATACCTCTGTAATGGTCGGGATCCGTCTTGTCACCCTTTTTTATGTAAGGGATGTATTAGTGCACATTTCCATTCTTGTGGGATTTTCTCTGTGACACAAACATTTGTGATAATTTTACGAATTTTATTTGTGAGATTTTCGTCTCCAAGCTTCCAGAATTCGGCAATAATACCTTCTCCTGGTGCTCTGTTGTTTTTCAGTTGTTTTATGATCTCCTTTATCTCTTCGAGTGTGGGTGGTGTAGAGTCCGGATTTGGTGTAGTTTCAGTTAGGAATAATTTTCCCGTCGGTTTCTCGCAGTTGAGGAGATTTTCAAAGTATTGTGCCAGAATTTTGCAGTTTGCTTTGGTATTCATTTCAAGGGACCCATCTGGCATTTTGAAACAAAAGTTTGGAGGATGGCAACATGTAATATTTTCATTGAAAGTGCTATAAAAATTTCTTGTATTATTTCTTTTGAAGTCTTCCTCAATATCTTGTATCCTTTTTCTGTCGTATGAACGCTTTTCTTTTCTAATTTCTTTTGAGGTTTTTTTCTGGACTGTGTGAAATTGCTTCCATGTTTCTGTTGTTCTGTTACTATTGAATTTAGTCCATGCCTGAATCATTCGTTCAATAGCCTCGTCACACTTCATGCTCCACCATCTATGTCTGCGTTTTCTAGGAGGTTGTACTAGATTAATATTTGAAACTAAAATATTTCACTTTTTCATTAAGGCCCCTTTTGATAGCGCTATTCTGCTTTAACATCATTCCTACTTCAGCCATCAGTTGTAATTTTACATCTCAAGTAGCAGAATTCACTTACTTCTCCTATCACATCCGATCATATTTTTGAATTTTATCTACTGTTATTCGTAACATTTCTACTACATTTCATCAATTTTGTACTGCTTTGGTTTATATTTAGTCCAAAATCATCCTTCATTATTTTGTTGATGCCATATCAATATCCACAGCCTGTTCTGCGAAGACATTGCCATTCATGATTCTCTACGTTTATTTTAGCCTCTTACACATGTAATTTAGACCTGACCACATTAAAGTTTTGAACCTCTTGTCCCACCTAGTATTATCAAAATCTTTTTCTAAATCAACAAACGCCAAAAAAGTATGTTTGTTTTTCTTAATCTGTATTTCAAATATTCACCCTAAAGGTAGAATTACTTCCCTTGTATCGCGGTTTTTTCTAAACCCAAATTGATCTTCATCTACTATCTCTTCTTCTCTTCTATTACATTTTCGATTCTTTTGTATATTATTCTGGTTAGTAATTTTGAGACATGTGATGTTACACTTATGGTGTGATAACTGACACATTTGCCGGCTTGTACTTTCTTCAGAATTGTGAAGATGATACTTTTATTAAAATCAGTTGCAATTTCTCCTGTTTCATAATTTTTCATATCAGGTTCTCCTCCTAGGGATTTAAGAAGTTCTGCAGGTATCTCATCAATTCTAAATGCCTTCTTTGATTTCAAGACATTCAAAGCTCTATCAAATTCTGTCCTCAAAACAAAATCTCGTAAGTCATCAATGTCGACATCGCCTTCTTTTTCCATTACGCTATTGTTTCCCTTCATAGAGCTTCTCAATGAATTCATTCGATCGGTTAGCTCTATTTTCTGAGCTTAAAAGAGGTTTCCCACTGGCTCATTTAATGTTTATACCTCACTTTTTCATTTCCCCAAAATTTTGTTTGATCTTTCCATATGCCACTTCTGCTTTACCTTTCTCTTTCTTCACATTTTCGTTGCAGTTATTTTCCCTTTGCTTTTTTACATTCCTGTTTATTCCATTTCTAAATTGTCTGTATTGCTCTCGCTTCAATCTGGGCATTTTCGTGCCTTCTCCTCTGATCGAGCAGCTCCAAACATTTTGCGTGATCCAAGGTTTCCGGGCGAGTTGTTACCTAAAGTCCAATGTTTCTTTACATGCTTTCATTATTTCTTTTTTCAATACATTTCATTCGTTTTCAGATGAGCTCCTTTCAGAGTTACTTCCAGACCAACATCTACCATTTCTGAAAATTTGTCTCTCGTATTAGATTGTTTCAGTCCATTCCCTTCCAGTTTGTTCTGCTTATATTGCTTCCTTACCCTCTTGAATTTGAGCCTACCCTTCATAACTATCAGATTATGGTCAGAATCTATGTCTGCCTTTGGGTATGCTTTGCAATCTGGAACATGATTTCTGAATCTCTGTATAATCTAGATGGCAAATAACCGTATTCCCTGGATGTTTCCAGGTGTATATACTTCTAGCATGATTCTTAAATAGTGTGTTTGTCATGTATAGCTTATATCTATCACAATAGTCTAACAACGTGCTCCTTCGCTCATTTCTTTCTCCTAGACCAAAACTTCCTACAGCATTTTCCTCTTCTCCCAATACTCCATTCCTATCACACTTGATTATTAGATTTCCCTACCCCTTCACATAATGGATTAATTTAGGCGCATATTTACTCTATTTCTTCGTCATCTTCCTGAGATGTTGACACATATACTTGTACTAACGTGGTTGGGGCGGACTTAGTTTCTAACCTCATCAAAAAAAATCACTAAACTGTCCATAATAAATCAATCGTTTCCCTTCTCTCTTGTTCATTATACCAGTAACTCCACTGACAGCCTTTGTGTTAATTGGTCTGTGCTCTCCAGACCAGAAATCGTGTGCATCCTTTCACTTAATCTCACTGATCCCTAAGAAATTTAAATTAAGCCCTTTTACCACCTTTTTAAGTTTTATAATCTAGCTGCTCTATTCTGACTTCTAACATTCCACGCTCCGACTCGTAAAGTGTTTCAATCCATTCTGATGACTCCTACCTTAAAAGTCCCCTCCCGGTGATCTGATTTGAGGACTATTTACCTATGGAGATCACACTAATTGACAGGATTACATGTCCTCGGCATACCCTTAAGCCTTTAAAACAGTGGCTACCCGTTGCATTCCGCATTCCCATGCTGTTTATCATTTCTGATTCATCTGCATTTAGGTTCCATTTCCAACCCCAAGGGCAAGAGGGTGCCCTGAATCACTCCCTCCTCTTCCGCCTTCCTGTAGGAGGCTGTTGGCAAGCAGTGAGTAACTCCTTACAACGGGAATCTTTCAGTCGCCAAAGCCTCGTCCGTGCAAATATTTACAGGTTTTACTCTTTTTTTACACATTTTTATAACATTTTCATTTTTTTAACTCGCTCAATATTTATAACATTTTTGCACTGTATGCCTACGTCGTCGAGTGGTTTTGGCTTTTTGAATGTACGATGGCTGTGTTGTCGTCACATGGTGCCTATAAGTCATCAGATTACTGAAGTGTCTAAATCCATTTCTCATTTAGTGGTTTCCACCTTTTTGTAACAATAAGAGCTTGTTTGTGTTTAGGAATGGCAAAAATAGAGAACGTTGAATAGAAAAACAATTCCTTTGTTGTTTATGTTTAAGCACATACTTTTTCATTGCTTCTTGACACATCCGACAAATACTTATTCATCATAAACATTCTCACCATATCAGAACAGTCTACATTTAAAATTAAATACTTTATTAAGTTGGCGAAGATTTGTTTCTTTTATCTCTCCATTTTACAATGATGTCAGAAAAAAAGCTTTTTCAGCGAATGCAAAAGTGTCAAGCACAGATAAAAGCAAAGAAATTATTTTAGATAAATTTTGAAAACCTTTACTTTCTTTGAATATGTCCTGCCATTTTTGGCAAATAAATAATAGTTTTACCATCGACGAATTTTCAGGGCAACTCATTCAGCAGGATTTTCTTTATATAAATGGTCCTTAGTAATTTGCAGTTTATGCAGGCTTGAATATTCAGTAACGCACACAAAATTTTCGCATTGAATTGCAGAGAGTTTTAGCTATTTACACAGTAGAGTAAACAAATAAAATCAGTAGACGATTTTCACAGTCCACAAAATCAGAAAATATTTAAACAAAAACTTAGCCGACAGTGGCCGAATATGTCAAACTAATCCCAAGTCAGAGGAATTCTTTGTTGTGCCTCCATTGCAAACGATCTTTTACGAACAATGTGGCTTAATGGTGGACAAATCTCAAGGTTTCATTCCAATTAGTGACCGACCGAAGATTCGGTTTCGGCCAGTTTCGGCCAAAAAATCTAGTTTCGGCCTCAGTTTCGGTTTCGGCCAAAAATAGGCCGAAACTTCGGCCGTGCCGAAACTATTAACTCGGATTTATTTATGATGAGAAATATGTAAAAGTAATAAGAGGTAATGTTTGGTTCACACATTACTTACCTACTTTTTTAGGTAATTGTTGACGAATTACACTTTGTACCCGTATTGTAATTTGGATGCCCCAGACGGTAGTACGTGCAAATCTTCTTTTCTAACTGGAATTCACTTGAATTAATTTTCCTAATTTAGAATGCATGCCATATGCCTTCTTTATGACAGTGTTTATATTTTCTGTGATCTGTGAGGTATTATTTATTTATACTACACTATTTTCTTTCAGGTAAATATATCACAAAAAGTGAAAAAAATCTGATTTGTGGTTTTTCGAGAGAATCCCTACCGAGTCATCTAAAGACGTGTGTAAAATTTGTAATAAATCATATCCACTGGTAAGCAACGAACCCAAAAAACAAGCATTACATTGGAGTAAATCAACATTTATCAAAGTTTTATGGCGCGGTTCACAGGCAGCTGTTACGACGACAGTCAGCAATAGACAAATTGAAAAATTATTTAAATGAAGCTGAATTTTTAGCGAATGGGTTCAGAGATCTTACTGGAAGTATTGAGTACTGACCAACCAAATCTTGTCCAGTCAACGACCTCGAGTTTGACCTCTAAATATTAATTTGTACAATGGGCTTATAATCATGAAATTGCAAAAAGGATTGACGAAGCAATATTTGACGTAATAATTGTGGACATGCTGCCTTATGCTTTGGTGGAAGGCAAAGCATTGCGGCGACTCAATTTCACTGATCCCCACGCAGTTCACACATATCGGATAAAATCACTGATGCCACAAACATATGAGAAATTTTTTAAAAAAATTTCAAATAAAGACAAAACGCGAATGGGTAAGATCTACCACTGATATCTGGACCAACGTCTCAGTTTTACAGCTCATTTTATAGTAAATCATCAACGCCATTAAAGTTGTATTGGGTGTATGCGTGCTGGAACAAGATCATAACTATTTTCAATTTGAAAGAGGACGAAATTTCCTACAACTTTCGTATTACAAACTTTTTTCTAAACTCAAAATTAAGCGAGCTACAGTTCTTCGAAAATCAGCCGAATTTCACACTTTTCCTAAAAGTTGGGTTTTTACCTAATTTGCAGCTCAAAATGACCTGAAACCCCTATATAGATAACCGATATATATGTATTTCTGTATGATATAGTATATACGAGGGTGTTTCAAATGAAAACCTTAAAAGTGCTATATTTTTTTTATTTGTGACAATGAACAAAAAACTTACATGTCATTTTTCGACGTAGTCTCCTTGACGTTGAATGCATGTATTCCATCGCTTCGGGAGTGCATAGATACCACGACGGAAGAATTCTTTTGGTCGTGTGTGTAGCCAGTCATGCACCGCGGCTTTCACCTCTTCGTCACTTCTGAAATGCCTGCCCCCTATTCCTTCTTTGAGTGCACCAAACAGGTGAAAGTCACTAGGGGCGAGGTCTGGTGAATAAGGAGGATGTACCAGACATTCAAATTTAATTTCCTCAATAGTCTCAACTGTCCTACGGGCTGTATGTGGTCGGGCGTTGTCATGCTGCAGCAAAACTCCTGAAGTCAGAAGTCCTCGTCGTTTACTCCTGATTGCAGGGCGGAGGTGATGTTTCAGCATGTTTGAATAGGAATTGCTGGTTACCGTAACCCCCTTATCCATGTAATGCTCCAAAATTATTCCATTTGCATCCCAGAAGACAGTGAGCATGACTTTTCCTGCAGACGGTTGAGTGCGGAATTTTTTTGGTTTCGGCGATGAGGTGTGGCGCCATTCCTTGCTTGACCTTTTCGTTTCTGGTTGGTGGTAGTGAACCCAAGTCTCATCACCTGTGACAATTTTGCTCAGAAAGGCATCACCTTCGGCGTGGAAACGACGCAAAAGTTCTTCACAGGCATCAATGCGACGGGCTTTCAATTCGGCAGTCAACTGACGTGGCACCCATCTTGCAGACACCTTATTGAAGTGCAGTACGTTGTGAACAATATTATGCGCTGAACCAATACTTATCTTCAAAATTGTGGCTATTTCGTTCAGAGTTATGCGTCTATTATCCTTTACAAGCTCCTCCACTAACGCAATGTTTTCGTCCGTCACTACGCGGTTCGCCTGCCCTGGTCTTGGGGCATCCTCCACAGACGTTACACCGCTTTTAAACTTCCTACACCACTCGTACACTTGCTGCAATGACAAACACGAATCACCATACTGTGCTATTATTCTGCGATGAATTTCAATTGGTTTGACCCCTTCACTACTCAAGAAACGTATCACTGAACGCTGCTCAATCGCGGTGCATGTTGACAGCGGGGCGGCCATCTTGTTATGTATTTCATCACCTTCTCTAGCGTTGTAACATCACTGTGCCGCCTGTCGGTCACTTTGTGAACTTCAAGGAACACTGCTGCCACCTACCAACTCCATCACGATACTTGTCGAAATTTTATTTAACTTTTAAGGTTTTCATTTGAAACACCCTCGTATATGTACTATACTTTGATTACTGATTATTTAGAGTAAAAGAATGTAGTCAACTTGTACAGCGTTGAGTATGGTAAGCATGATATTATTTTTTCTAGTCAATGGGATGTTTTAAAGAACTTCACAGACGTTTTGATATACTTGATTTATAATTTCATGACGCATGACTTTGATATCACTTTTAATGCGCAAACTGCAGTTCGATCCGAAAACGAAGATGAGATGATGGCAAATATGAAGAACTCACTGTACGAGTTATTGATCATCAAATTCTCTTTAATAAAAAGACAACCTTCACTGATTGCTGCGACAATACTGGATCAAAGAATTAAATCGAAAAATCTCAATTCTAATGAAGTGGATGTTGCAGCAACAGAAATAATATCGTTTTTGACGGAGAACTGTTCGGCGGCGGAAAAAATGTTCCCTCAGTTTCTCTAGAACTTATCTTGCCCCCTCCAACATACAGCAAGAAAAGGAGAGTCTATGAGATACACACGATAATACTACTAATCGGATGGAGACAACTGGATCTGAAGATCAAAAAAACTGTTTTGAAAAAAAAAGTTTCAGTCGGAGCCTCTATCGTAACGCAATGCCGACATTGTTGTTGGAACAGTCGTCCGTATCCTACCCAGAGAAAAGCGGTCGTAAGGTATCTTTCTGCTCCGCCTACCAGTGTTCCAAGCGAGCAACTGTTTAGTGCCACTGAAAAAATATACGCATATCGTCGTAATTATCAGCTTGGTATATTAATAATTCCGTGCGGTCCTATTGACCTGGTGAAAGTGTTTCTTTTAGCTGTACACCCCGCCTTAACCTAACCCAGCAATCCTACCGCGTACAGGGGACCTACAGTTTAACGTGAAATCCGAACCACCTAAGCGTTCTGGCGTTCTTCACATTACACAGCAAGCTGTACCGAGGTAAAGGTCGGGTTAAGGGCCTATGAAAATCGCCGCCGAGATAGGTATTCAAACCGGGGCCTTTAGATCCCCCTTCTGACAACTTAACCACTGAACCATCAGACCGATCCTGCATCTGCTAAGTGAAAATGTAGAAAAACTACTTTTCTTAGTGTATAATATAAGATTTTTTAATTACGAATACTAAAATTAAATATTTTGTTTTTCTTTTGATTTTATAACTTTTTTAAATTACCTTCCTGTATTACAAATTAATCATTGTAATCTTTGTTTAGAATGATAATTAGGTAATTTTCTTTCCTTGCTGGGACTGATAATTAAGTAATCACCAAGTGCTACAAAAAACTCAGTTAATTTATTGACATCTTGTACGTAGCATTTGGTGAATAATTTTTTATTGTTGAAAATAATAAATTAATAATTTTGTGAAAATTAAAATACTAAATTTATTATGATTCTGTACTTTATATCTATGTGTTGATTTTTAACATCGTTTATTTACAAGAGTAAGTCTTTAACTTGTTTATTATTTTTCTTCGTGTTAAATTGTTAATATAACATAAATAAAGCATTATTTTTGTTACATACTTCACTTATAATTTTAATTTCATTTAACAGGAGTTAAGTGTCTGTATATGTGTAAAAATACAATCAATTTCAGTATCTAAAAGACATTTCAACATGTGTGAATAAGTTTCGGTTTCGGCTGAAACTGTGGCCGAGGCCGAAGATTCGGTTTGGGTTTCGTTTTCGGCTGAAAATCCTGTTTCGGTCAGACACTAGTTCCAACAGGGGCGTAGCTGCTATGGGGCTAGGCAGTATAGTGCACCGGGGCCCCTACGCTCAGGGGGCCCCAAGCATACCTCTGGGTGCCCCAAAGCCTTCCTTTTCTCTACAGTCGTCTTACTGCTCTGCTCAGGGGGCCTAAGCACAACTCAAGGGCCCCATCCTTAGCTCAGCAACACAAAGCAGAAAAAGGTTGCACATCTGGCCTGAGGGCCCAAAATAAATTTTTTGCACCGGGGCCCTTGTTGACCTAGCTACGCCACTGAGTTCCAATACATTTTTTTTACGTAAAACGTCAACCAGTGTGTGGAAATGTGTGTTGGCTAAAATATAGTATTTGAACGTGCTCTGTTACTTTCATACACTAAGCGTGCGTCCACGTGAAATAGAGTACAATACTCTATAATAAAGAACAGCTGGAAATCCTGAATACTAGTATCACGTAGTTTGCTCACTCCAATTAAAACAATCTTCGTTTACTACATGTTTAACTCTGTCCTTCCACTTGGTGATATTTGTCTTCACACGCTGAGTCCATTATGACAATTTGTTGTATTTGTAATTGCAATCAAGATTATAGTAGATTCTTGGCTTTCCGGGTGGCGCCACGTCATGTTACTTAAAACCGACGTTTCGACCCTCATTTTGGGGTCTTCTTCCAGGGCGGAAGCCTACGATTACAAGATTATAGTAGCCTACATCTGTACCATGCCACCCAAATCAGAGTCTGTGGGTGATGAACAAACTTCCGTGTTATTTACAGCAAGACAAGAAGATGTTACAATCACCGCGATATAGAACATAACGAACTTGTTGTTCAGCTGGCAAAGATAGTAGCCGTATTATAAAATATCATTAATGCAAAGACTAAATTATAAGCCCGTCTTTTTCCATCAAATGTTAAAAACGCGGTTACCATCCATCAATAACATGATATATCGACATCCTGTAAAGGGATCTAAATGTATAAAGTTAGTATTTTCTATTGAGGACTACCCGTTTCTGCATTGACAACTTAGTGGACTCGGTTCACGACCAAATTTTGGCGTGCGAGTTCAACAATCAAGATGGTGACAACTAACAAGTCGCGTAAGCAGAGGCATTAAAATCTTTAGAACTGCGTGAAAGTGAGGAAATTCCATTGAATTTTAAGAATGAATATTATAAGAAAAGGATTTTAGAGACTCTGATATCAAAAAATTTCTTCATAACGGTGACATTTTTTATGTATCGGAAAAAATATTTCACAATAACTCTTCAAATTGAGATACAGTTTGTCTTAAATGATGTAACTCTACATTTTCACTTGCAACTTCATTTAAAAAAAAGGCATTTAAAGCTTTTCTTTTTAATATCCACTCTTTTAACCATTGTGCTAGACTTGAGGTAGATTAAATGAATACATTTGTGTTTAGTAAAGATTAGATATTTATGTATAAATTGTAATTACTGATTCATTCAATTTCTAGTTTATTGCACTGGTCTTGGATATGCAATGTTTTCGGTGATTCCAGTTACACTGGCAAAAATTAAGGGGTTGTAAAGGGAAACAGGGGTTGTATTATTGGAAACCATATTTAGACAGTATTTTTCTGTATATTTTATAGCATACATGCATTAATTTCAATCAAAATAGGATAAAAGATGTGGGTTTGTCGAAATTAGGGAGACGTAAAGGGGATAAGGGGGCGAAACTATATGTAGTCAGTACTTTTCAATTAGTTTTGAAGTATACGTGTGCAATTTTTGGCCTAAAGGTGATTAAATCTGGGTATGTTTAAATTATGGGTTGTTAAGTGCTGGAGGAGGTGGTTTTTCTGATTATTTATTTCATAGGAACCTTCTCTAATGCTCACTCGACAACTCAAAAAGGTTTTACAGTAATGGCGAAAAACTTGTGGGTTGCAATAAAAATAATTGCAAATTCAGAGGGGGAGGTAGTAAAAGGGGAGAGGGATGAACTTTGGCTAAGACAATATTTTCTGTTGTTTGAAAGAATAGTTAAGCAAAGTTCCTTCAAAATCAGGATACAAATCTAGCTTTATATAAGACACATTCGCAAAAATTTAAGGGATGTAAAACGGAAGAGGTGTTGGATTTTTGAAACCATATGTTGACAGTTTTTTTTCAGTGCCAATTTACATCATTTCGGGTAAAATCTGTGTGTTTTTTAACTTATGGGGTGCTAGGAGGCGGTGGTGTTGGGGTAGAACGGGGTGAAGGGGTTGGGTTTTGGTGAAACTAATGTCTAAAGTATTTTACCATTTTTTTAATGGTATATGCGTGCAAAAGTTCCTTCGAAATCTGATAAAAAGTGTTGGTTTGTGTAAAAGTTGAGGGTGGGAAGGGGCAGAGGGGATGCGATTTGTGAAACAAAATGTAGGCAGTATTTTTCTGATTGTTTTTAACTATATGTGTTCAAATTTCCATCAAAATCGGATAAAATCTGTAGGTTTTTAATTATGGGGTGTTACGGCCAATAGGGGGTGGTTTTTGTAAATTTTATTTCTTACGAACAATCCCGGACACACACTCGACAACTCACCAAAAGTTTACAATAATCGGATTAACAGTTTAGTAGCGCATAATGAAGATACAAAGAAAAGCACATTCATTAAGGGGGTGCGAAGGGGGAGAGGGGTTGTGTTTTTTGAAACCATATGTAGACAGTATTTTTCTGTTTGTTTTAAAGTATATCTGTGCCAATTTCCATCAAAATTGATAAAATTTGTTTTTTAAAATTATGGGGTGCTAGGGGGAAGAGGGGGTGGTTTTAGGTAGAAAGGGTGAGAGGGAATGGTTTTTTAAAATGAATCTCTACGGTATTTTTCTATTTTATTAATAGTATAAGCGTGCAAAGTTCCCATCGAAATCTGATAAAAATTTGGGGTTTGTGTAAAAATTAAGGGGTGGTAATGGGGAAAGGGGGTGTATTTTTGGAATCCCAATGTAGACAGTGTTTTTTTCCTGTTTTTTTTTTTGTTTTTTTTTAAGTATATGTGTGCAAATTTCCATACAAATCGGATAAAATCTGTAGGTTTTTATAAGTTGAGGTGTTTTATGGGGAAGAGGAGGTGGTTTTTTGGAATTTTTATTTCTTAGGAACCAGCCCGTACGCGTATTCGACAACTCACCAATGTTTTATCACAATCGGATGAACGTTTAGTAGCGCATTGAGAAGATACAAAGGAAAGTACATTCATTAAGGGGTGTGAAGGGGGAGAGGGATTGTGTTTTGAAACATATGAAGACAGTATTGTTTCTGTTTGTTTGGAAGTATATCTGTGCCAATTTCCATCAAAATCGGATAAAATCTGTGTGTTTTTTTAAAATTATGGGGTGTTAGGGGGAAGAGGGGGTGCTTTTGGGGTAGAACGAATGAGAGTGGTTGTGTTTATGTAAAACTAATGTCTACAGTATTTTTCTACTTTTTTTTTTTAATGGTATGTGCGTACAAAGTTTCTTCGAAATCTGATAAAGTGTGCGTTTGTGTAAAAGTTAATGGGTGGGAAGGGGGAAAGGGGGTGCGTTTTTTGGAAACCAAATGTAAGCAAGTGTTTTTCTGTTTATTTTAAAAGTATTTGTGTGCAAATTTCCGTACAAATCGGATAAAATCTGTAGGTTTTTTTCAATAATGGGGTGTTATGGGGAAGAGGGGGTAGTTTTTTTTGAAATTTTATTTCTTAGGAACCACCCCGGACGCTCAAGCGACAACTCACCAAAGTTTCACCGCAATCGGACGAACGGTTTAGGAGCGCATAGAGGACAAACAGACAGACAGACAGACATTGATTTTTATATAATAGACTAGCTGACCCGGCAATGCTTCGCTATTGCTAGACTTGAGGTAGATTAAATGAATACATTTGTATTTAGTAAAGATTAGATATTATGTATAAATTGTAATTACTGTTTCTAACAATTTCTAGTTTATTGCATTGGTCTTGGATATGCAATGTTTTCGGTGATTCCAGTTACACTGGCAAAAATTAAGGGGTTGTAAAGGGAAACAGGGGTGTATTATTGGAAACCATATTTAGACAGTATTTTTCTGTATATTTTATAGCATATATGCATTAATTTCAATCAAAATAGGATAAAGATGTGGGTTTGTCCAAATTAGGGAGATGTGAAGGGGATGAGGGGGTGAAACTAAATGTAGGCAGTACTTTTCAATTCGTTTTAAAGTATACATGTGAAAATTTTGGTCTAAATAGGATTAAATCTGGTATGTTTAATTTAAGGGTTGTAAAGTGCTGGAGGGGGTGGTTTTTTCCGAATTTTTATTTCTTAGGAGCCTTCTCCGACGCACACTCGACAACTCACAAAGGTTTCACAGTAATCGGATAAAACTTGTGGGTTTTAATAAAAATCATTGTAAATTCAGAGGGGAGAAGGTAAAAGGGGAGAGGGATGGACTTTATTTTTCTGTTTGTTTTAAAGTACACGTAAGCAAAGTTCCTTTAAAATCGGGTTACAATTCTAGCTTTATATAAGAAACATTCGCAAATATTTAAGGTATGTAAAAGGGAGGAGGGGTTGGATTTTTGCAACCATATATAGACAGTATTTTTCTGTTTGTTTTAAAGTATATCTGTGCCAATTTCCATCGAAAACGGAATAAAATTTATGTGCGTTTGTTTTTTAAATTATGCGTTGCTAGGGGAAAGAGGGGGTGGTTTTGGGGTAGAACGAGCGAGAGGGGTTGGGTTTTTGTAAAACTAATGTCTACAGTATTTTTCTATATTTTAATGGTATATGCGTGCAAAGTTCCTTCAAAATCTGATAAAAAGTATGGGTTTGTGTAAAAGTTATGGGGTGGGAAGAGGGAAAGGAGATGCGTTTTTGGAAACCAAATGTAGGCAGTATTTTTCTGTTTGTTTTAAAGTATGTTTGTTCAAATTTCCATCAAAATCTGATGAAATCTGTAGGTTTTTAAATTAATGGGGTGTTATGGGGAGGAAGGGGTAGTTTTTTGGAAATTTTATTTCTTACAATCCATCCCGGACGTACACTTGACAAATCACCAAAGTTTTACCGTAATCGGATGAACGATTAAGTGGCACATAGAGGAGATACAAAGAAAAGTACATTCATTTTGGGGGTTGTAATGGGGAGATGGGTTGTGTTTTTGGAAACCATATGTAGGCAGCATTTTTCTGTTTGTTTTAAAGTAAATGTATGCCAACTTTGATCAAAATCGGACATAATCTGTGGGTTTTTTAAATTATGGATTGAAAGGGGGAAGAAGGGGTGGTTTTGGGGTAGAAAGGGTAAGAGAATTGGGTTTTTGTGAAACTAATGTCTATAGTACATTTCTATTTTTTAATGGTATATGGGTGCAAAGTTCCTTCGAAATCTGATAAAAAGTGTGGGTTTGGTAAAAATTAAGGGGTGCAAAGGGGGATAGGGGTTGCGTTTTTGGAAACCAAATATAGGCAGTGTTTTTCTGTTTATTTTAAAGTATATGTGTGCAAATTTCCGTACAAATCGGATAATATGTGTAAGTGTTTTTTAATTATGGGATGTTATGGAGAAGAGGGTGTAGTTTGTTGGAAATTTTATTTTTTAGTAACCACTCCGGACGCACACTCGACAACTCACACACGTTTCACAGTAATCGGATAAAACTTTTGGGTATCAATAAAAATCATTGGAAATTCAGAGGGGAGGTGGTAAAAGGGGAGAGGGATGGACTTTATTTTTCTGTTTGTTTTAAAGTACACGTAAGCAATGTTCCTTCAAAAACGGGTTACAATTCTAGCTTTATATTAGAGACATTCGCAAAAATTTAAGTTATGTAAAAGGGAAGAGGGGTTGGATTTTTGCAACCATATGTAGGCAGTATTTTTCTGTTTGTTTTGAAGTATATATGTTCAAATTTCCATCAAAATCGGATAAAATCTGTAGGTTTTTAAATTATGGGGTGTTATGGGGAAGAGGGAGTAGGTTTTTTTTGAAATTTTATTTCTTAGGAACCATCCCAGCGGCACACTTGAAAAATCACCAAAGTTTTACTGTAATCGGATGAACGGTTTAGTAGCGCATAGAGAAGATACAAAGAAAAGAACATTCATTTAGGGGGGTGGGAAGGGGGAGAGAGGTTGTATTTTTTGAAACCATATGTAAACAGTTTTTTTTCTGTTTGTTTTAAAGTATATCTGTGCCAAATTCCATCAAAATCGAATAAAATCTGTGTGTTTTTTAAATTATGGGATGCTAAGGGGAAGATGGGGTGGTTTTGGAGTAGAATCGGTGAGAGGGGTTGGGTTTATGTAAAACTAATGTCTGCAGTACTTTTCTATTTTTTTAAATGGTATATGCATGCAAAGTTCCTTCGAAATATGATAAAAAGTGTAGGTTTGTGTAAAAATTAAGGGGTGGGAAGGGGAAAGGGGGTGCTTTTTTGAAAACCAAATGTAGGCAGTGTTTATCTGTTTATTTTAAAGTATATGTGTGCAAATTTCCGTAAAAATCGGATAAAATCTGTAGGTGTTATTTAATTAAGGGGTATATTTTTGGAAATTTTATTTCATAGGAACAACCCCAGACGCGCATTCGACAACCCACCAAAGTTTCACCATAATCGGACTAACGGTTTAGGATCGCATATAGGACAAACAGACAGAGAGACAGACATTGATTTTTAATATAAACGACTAGCTGACCCAGCAATGCTTCGCTATTGCTAGACTTGAGGTAGATTAAATGAATACATTTGAACGTTGGTATTTAGTATAGATTAAATATTTACATACAGTGCCTTGAAAAGGAATCAATTGTTTGGTTTCATAACATGTTTACCCAAGTGCTTTAGGATTTTTTCTTTTTCCGTCAGGTGTGTACACGAATAATTCAGATGGTATCCCAACGCGTGAGCGAGCCACATACAGTTGTCCCTGAGAGAAGCATGGATTATCCAAATTTAGACCACACACTTGTAATAATTGTCCCTGTGCCTTGTTTATGTTCATTGCAAATGCGAGTCACACTGGAAATACCAAACGTTTTTAACTCGAACGGCATTTCTGTTGTAATCATTGGGATGCGTGGCAACAGTACATCTCCTCCTTCAAAATCGGTTAAAATTTGTGTGTTTTTTTAAATTATGGGGAAAAAGGGGATGGTTTTGGGGTAGAACGGATTGGGTTTTTGTAAAACTAATGTCAACAGTATTTTCTATATCTTTAATACTCTGTGTGTGCAAAATTTCTTCGAAATCTGATAAAAGTTTGGGTTTCTGTAAAAATTAAGGGGTGGGAAGGGGGAAAGGAGATGCGTTTTTGGAAACCAAATGTAGGCTGTATTTTTCTGTTTGTTTTACAGTATACATGTGCAAATTTCCGTAGAAATCGGATAAAATCTGTTGGTTTTTTAAAATTATGGGGTGTTATTGGGAGGAGAGGGTGGTGTTTTGGAAATTTTATTTCTTAGGAACCATCCCGGACAACTCGCTAAAGTTTCACCATAATCGGTCCCCGGAAATGCTTTGCTATTTCGAGACTTCACATATAGATTAAATGAGTGCATTTGAAAGTTTGTATCTAGTAAAAATTAGATATTTATGTATAAGTTATAATTACTGTTTCATTCCATTTCCAGTTTATTCCAATGGTCTTCGATATGTAATGTTTTTGGTGATTCCAGTTACACTGGCAAAGATTAAGGGGATGTAAAGGAAAGGATGGGTTGTATTTTTGGAAACCATATGTAGACAGTATTTTTCTGTTTGTATTAAAATATATCTGTGCATATTTCCATCAAAATTGGATAAAATCTGTTGGTTTTATAAATTATGGGGTGCAAGGGGGAATAGGAGGTGGTTTTTTGGAAATTTTATTTCTTAGGAACCATCCCGGGCGCACACTTTACAACTCACCAAAGTTTTACAGTAATCGGATGAACGGTTTAGTAGCGCATAGAGGAGATACAAGAAAAAGTACATTCATTAAGGGGGTGGGAAGGGGGAGGGGGGTTGTATTTTTGGAATCCAAGGGTATGCAGTATTTTTCTGTTTGTTTAAAGTAAATGTGTGCCAATTTCCATCAAAATCGGATAAAATCTGTTGGTTTTTATAAATTATGGGGTGCAAGGGGGAAGAGGGGATGGTTTTGGGGTAGAAATGGTGAGAGGTAAAACTAATGTCTACAGTATTTTTCTATTTTTTTAATAGTATATGCATGCAAAGCTCCTTCGAAATCTGATGAAAAGTGTTGGTTTGTGTAAAAATTCAGGGGTGGGAAGGAGGAAAGGGGATGCGTTTTTTGGAAACCAAACATAGGCAGAAATTTTCTGTTTGTTTTAAAGTATATGTGTTCAAATTTCCATCAAAATCGGATAAAATCTGTAGGTTTTTTAATTATGGGTGTTATGGGAAAGGGGGTAGTTTTTTGGACATTTTATTTCTTAGGTATTGTCCCGGACGCACACTTAACAACTCAACAAAGTGTTACCGTAATCGGATGAACGGTTTAGTAGCGCATAGAGAAGATACAAAGAAAAGTACATTCATTTAGGGAGGTGGGAAGGGGGAGAGGGGTTGCATTTTTTGAAACCATATGTAAAAAGTTTTTTTCTGTTTGTTTTAAAGTATATCTGTGCCAATTTCCATCAAAATCGGATAAAAGCTGTGTGTTTTTAAATTATGGGGTGTTAGGTAGAGGGGGTGGTTTTGGGGTAGAACGGGTGAGAGGGGTTGGGTTTATGTAAAACTAATGTCTGCAGGATTTTTCTATTTTTTTAAATGGTACATGCGTGCAAAGTTCCTTCGAAATATGATAAAAAGTGTAGATTTGTGTAAAAATTAAGGGGTGGGAAGGGGGAAAGGGGGTGCGTTTTTGGAAACCAAATGTAGGCAGTGTTTTTCTGTTTATTTTAAAGTATATGTGTGCAAATTTCCATACAAATCGGATAAAATCTGTAGGTTTTTGATTATGGGGTGCTATGGGAAAGAGGGGTGGTGTTTTTTTTGAAATTTTATTTCTTAGGAACCTATCCCGGACGCGCACTCGACAACTCACCAAAGTTTCACCGTAATCGGACGAACGGTTTAGGAGCGCATAGAGGACAAACAGACAGATAGACAGACATTGATTTTTATATAATAGACTAGCTGAGCCGGCAATGCTTCGCTATTGCTAGACTTTAGGTAGATTAAATGAATACATATGAACGTTTATATTTAGTAAAGATTAGATATTTATGTATAAATTGTAATTACTGTTTCATTCAATTTCTAGTTTATTGCAATGGTCTTGGATACGCAAATTTTTTTTGGTAATTACAGTTACACTGGCAAAAATTAAGGGGATTTGTATTTTTTCGAAACGATATTTAGGCAGTATGTTTCTGTATATTTTATAGTATACCTGTGCAAATTCCATCAAAATCGGATAAAAGATGTGTGTTTGTCTAAAGTAGGGAATACTTTTCAATTCATTTTAAAGTATATGTGTGCAAATTTTGGTCTTAATATGATTAAATCTGGGTATGTTTAAATTAAGGGTTATAAAGTGTGGAGGGGCTGGTTTTTCTGAATTTTTATTTCTTAGGAACGTTCTCCGATACGCACTCCAAAACTCACAAAGGTTTCACAGTAATCGGAAAAATCTTGTGGGTTTCAATAAAAATCGTTGGAAATTCAGAGGGGTGGTGGTAAAAGGGGAGAGAGATGACTTTGGCAAAGACATTATTTTTCTGTTTGTTTTTAAAGTACACGTAAGCAAAGTTCCTTCTAAATCAGGTTACAATTATAGCTTTATATAAGAGACATTCGCAAAAATTTAATGGATGTAAATGGGAAGAGGGGTTTGATTTTTGAAACCTAGTATTCAGTATATTTCTGTTTTTTTTTTAAAGTATATCCTTTGCCAATTTCTATCAAAATGGGATTAAAATCAGTGTATTTCTTAAATTATGGGGTGGTAGGGGGAAGAGGGGGTGGTTTTGGGGTAGAGCGGATGAGAGGTTTTTTTTTTTTTTTTTTTTAACAGTTTAACGTCCCTTTTTAACAACGTGGTCTTTAGAGACGGGAAAGGATGGGGCAAGGGATGGGAAGGAATTCGGCCATGGCCTTTTTGATGGAAGCATCCCGGCATTCACCTGGAGTGATTTGGGGAAACCATGGAAAACCCAAATCTGGATGCCCGGACGGGGATTCGAAACGCCGTCCTCCCGAATGCGAGGCCAGCGGATGAGAGGGGTTGGGTTTTTGTAAATCTAATGTCTACAGTATTTTTCTATTTTTTTAATGGTATATGCATGCAAAGTTCCATTGAAATCTGATAAAAAAATTGTTAGTTTGTGTAAAAGTTAAGGGGTGGGAAGAGGGAAAGGTGATGCATTTTTGGAAACCAAATGTAGGCAGTGTTTTTCTGTTTGTTTTAAAGTATATGTTTTCAAATTTCCATCAAAATCGGATAAAATCTGTAGGTTTTTAAATTATGGGGGTATGGGGAAGAGGGGGTGGTTTTTTGAAATTTTATTTCTTAGGAATTATCCCAGCGGCACACTTAAAAATCACCAAAGTTTTACTGTAATCAGATGAAAGGTTTAGTAGTGCATAGAGAAGATACAAAGAAAAGTACATTCATTTTAGGGGGTTTGAAGGGGGAGAGGGGTTGCATTTTTTGAAACCATATGTAAAACAGTTTTTTTCTGTATTTTTTAAAGTATATCTGTGCCAATTTCCATCAAAATCAGATAAAATATGTGTGTTTTTTAAATTATGGAGTGCTAGGGGGAAGAGGGGGTGGTTTTTGGGGTAGAACGGGTGAGAGGAGTTGGGTTTATGTAAAACTAATGTCTGCCAGTATTTTTTCTATTTTTTTAAATGGTATATGTGTGCAAAGTTCCTTCGAAATATTGTAAAAAGTGTAGGTTTGTGTAAAAATTAAGGGGTGGGAAGTGGGAAAGGGGGTGCGTTTTTGGAAACCAAATGTAGGCAGTGTTTTTCTTTTTATTTTAAAGTATATTTGTGCAAATTTCCGTACAAATCGGATAAAATCTGTTGGTGTTTTTTAATTATGGGTGTTATGGGGAAGAGGGGTTGTAGTTTTTGGAAATTTTATTTTTTAGGAACCACCCCGGATGCTCACTCGACAACTCACCAAAGTTTCACCGTAATCGGACTAACGGTTTAGGAGCGCATAGAGGACAAACAGACAGACTTGCATTTTTATATAATAGACTAGCTGACCCGGGCAATGCTTCGCTATTGCTAGACTTGAGGTAGATTAAATGAATACATTTGAACGTTTGTATTTAGTAAAGATTAGATATTTATGTATAAATTGTAATTACTCTTTCAATCAATTTCTACTTTTGCAATGGTCTTGGATATGCAATGTTTTTGGTGATTCCAGTTACACTGGCAAAATATAAGGGGATTTAAAGGGAAAGGGGGGTTGTATTTTTGGAAACCTTATTTATGCAGTATTTTCTGTATATTTTATAGTATACATGGTGCAAATTTCCATCAATAGCGATAAAGATGTGGGTTTGTCTAAATTAGGGAGACGTGAAGGGGATGAGTGGGTGAAACTATATGTAGGCATACTTTTCAATTCGTTTAAAGTATACGTGTGCAAATTTTGGTCTAACTATGATTAAATTTGGGTATTTGTTTAAATTAAGGGCTGTAAAGTGCTGGAGGGGGAGGTTTTTCTGAATTTTTATTTCTTTGGAACCTTCTCCGACGCAACTTGACTACTTACAAAGGTTTCACAGTAATCGGATAAAACTTGAGGTTTCAATAAAAATCATTGGAAATTCAGATGGAGAGGTGGTAAAAGGGGAGAGGGATTGACTTTGTCAATATATTATTTTCTGTTTGTTTTTAAAGTACACGTAAGCAACGTTCCGTCAAAATCGGGTTACAATTCTAGCTTTATATAAGAGAAATTCACAAAAATTTAAGGGATGTAAAAGGGAAGAAGGGTTGGATTTTTGAAACCATATGTATACAGTATTTTTTCTATTTGTTTTAAAGTTATCTGTGCCAATTTCCATCAAAATCGGATAAAATCCGGCGTATTTCTAAATTATGGGTTGCTAGGTGGAAGAGAGGGTGGTTTTGGGGTAGAACGGGTGAGAGGGGTTGGGTTTTTGTAAATCTAATGTCTACAGTATTTTTCTATTTTTTAATGGTATATTGCGTGCAAAGTTACTTTGAAATCTGATAAAAGTGTGGGTTTGTGTAAAAGTTAAGGGGTGGGAAGGTGGAAAGAGGATGCGTTTTTGGAAACCAAATGTAGGCAGTATTTATCGGTTTGTTTTAAAGTATATGTGTTCAAATTTTCATCAAAATCGGATAAAATCTGTAGGTTTTTAAACTATGGAGGAAGAGGGGGATGGTTTTTGGAAAATTTATTTCTGAGGAACCATCCCGGACGCACACTTGACAAATCACAAACGTTTTAACCGTAATCGGATGAACGCTTTAGTAGCGCATAGAGAAGATACAAGAAAAGTACATTCATTAAGGGGTTGGAAGGGGGAGAGGGGTTGTGTGTTTTAAACCAAATCTTGACAGTTTTTTTCTGTTTGTTTTTAAAATATATCTGTGCCAATTTCCATCAAAATCGGGTAAAAATCTGTGGGTTTTTAAATTATGGGGTACAAGGGGGAAAGAGGGGGTGGTTTTGGGGTAGAAAGGGTGAGAGGAATTGTTTTTTTTTTACATTAAACTCTACGGTATTTTTCTATTTTTATTAATTGTATAAGCGAGCAAAGTTGCATCGAAATCTGATAAAAAGTATAGGTTTGTGTAAAAATTACGGGGTGGGAATGGGGAAAAGGGGTTGTGTTTTTGGAATCCAAATATAGACAGTGTTTTTCTGTTGTTTTTAAAGTATATGTGTGCAAATTTCCATACAATCGGATAAAAATCTGTAGGTTTTTATAAGTTATGGGATTTTATGGGGAAGAGGAGGTGGTTTTTTGGAAATTTTATTTCTTAGGAACCCACCCGGGTCGCTCACTCGACAACTCACCAAAGTTTCAGCGTAATCGGTAATGAAACGGTTTAGGAGCGCATAGAGGACACAACAGACAGACATTGATTTTTATATAATAGACTAGCTGACCCGGCAATGCTTCGCTATTGCTAGATTTGAGGTAGGTTAAATGAATACATTTGATCGTTTGTATTTCGTAACGATTAGATATTTATGTATATATTGTATTTTACTGTTTCATTCAATTTCTAGTTTATTGCAATGGTCTTGGATATGCAATGTTTTTGGTGATTCCAGATACACTGGCAAAAATGAAGGGGATGTAAAGGGAAAGAGGGGTTGTATTTTTGGAAACTATATTTAGGCAGTATATTTTATAGTATACATGTTGCAAATGTCCATCAAAATCGGATAAAATATGTGGGTTTGTCTAAATTAGGGAGACGTGAAGGGGAATGAAGGGGGTGAAACTATATGCAGGCAGTACTTTTCAATTCGTTTAAAGTATACGTGTGCAAATTTTGGTATAAATATGATTAAATCTGGGTATATTTAAATTAAGGGTTGTAAAGTGCTGGAGGGGTGGTATTTCTGAATTTTTATTTCTTACGAACCTTCTCCGACGCACAAACGACAACTCACAAAGGTTTAACAGTAATCGGATAAAACTTGTTGGTTTCAATAAAAATCATTGGAAATTCAGAGGGGAGATGGTAAAAGGGGAGAGGGTGGACTTTGGCAAAGACAGTATTTTTATGTTTGTTTTAAAGTATATCTGTGCCAATTTCCATCAAAATCGGATAAAATCCATGTATATTTTAAATTATGGGGTTCAAGGGGGAGGAGGTCGTGGTTTAGGGGTAGACGGGTGAGAGGGGTTGGATTTTTGTAAAACTAATGTCTACAGAATTTTTCTATTTTTTAATGGTATATGCGTGTAAATTCTTTCGAAATCTGATAAAAAGTGTGGGTTTGTGTAAAAGTTAAGGGTGGTAAGGGGGGAAGGGGATGCGTTTTTGGAAACCAAATGTAGGCAGTATTTTTCTGTTTGTATTAAAGTATATCTGTGCCAATTTCCATCAAAATCGGATAAAATCTGTGTGTTTTTTAAATTATGGGTTTGTTATGGCGAAGAGGGGGTGGTTTTTTGGAGATTTTATTTCTTAGGAACCATCCCAGCGGCACACTTGAAAAATCACCAAATTTTAACCGTAATCGGACGAACGGTTTAGTAGCGCATAGAGAAGATACAAAGAAAAGTACATTCATTTAGGGTGATGCGAAGGGGGAGAGCGTTTGTATTTTTGAAAACCATATGTAAACAGTTTTTTTCTGTTTGATTTAAAGTATATCTGTGCCAATTTTCATCAAAATCGGATAAAATATGTGTGTTTTTTAAATTATGGGGGTGTTGGGGGATGGGGGGGGGTGGTTTTGGGGTAAGGGGAGAGAGGGGTTGAGATTTTGTAAAACTAATTTCTACAGTATTTTTTTAATGGTATGTGTGTGCAAAATTCCTTCGAAATCTGATAAAAATGTGGGTTTGTGTAAAAGTCAAGGGGTGGGAAGGGGATGCGTTTTTGGAAACGAAGTGTAGGCAGTATTTTTCTGTTTGTTTTAAATATATCTTTGCCAATTTCCATCAAAATAGGATAAAATCTGGAGGTTTTTTAAATTATGGGGTGCTAGGGGGGTATTTGGGGGGGGGGGGGTTTTGGGGTAGAACGGGTGAGAGGGATTGGGTTTATGTAAAACTAATTCTGCAGTATTTTCATTTTTTTAAATGGTATATGCATACAAAGTTCCTTCGAAATATGATAAAAAGTGTAGATTTGGTAAAAATTAAGGGGTGGGAAGGGGGAAAGGGGGGTGCCTTTTTTGAAACCAAATGTAGGCAGTATTTTTCTGTTTGTTTTAAAGTTTATGTGTTCACTTTTCCATCAAAATCGATAAAATCTGTAGTTTTTAAATTATGGGTGTTATATGGGAGGATGAGGGGTTTTTTTGGAATTTTATTTCTTAGGAACCAACCCGGACTCACACTTGACAAATCCCCAAAGTTTTTTCCGTAATCGGATGAACGTTTAGTAGCGCATTGAGAAGATAAAGAATAGTACAATTCATTATGGGCTGGGAATGGGTAGAGGGTGTTGTTTTTTTGAAAAATCGGATAAATCTGTTGTTTTTTTTAAATTTGGTGTGCTAAGGGGGATGAGGGCTGGTTTTACGGGGTAGAACGGGTGAAGAGAGGTGGGATTTGTAAAACTATTTCTACAGTATTTGTCTATGTTTTTTACATAGGTTGGGAGCGTGCAAAATTCCCTCGAAAGTCTGATAAAAAGTGTGGGTTTTGTGTACAAGTTTAAGGGGTGGGAAGGGGGGAAGGTGATGCGTTTTTGGAAACCAAATGTAGGCAGGGGTGGTCTGTTATTTTAAAGTATATGTGTTACACATTTCCATCAAAATCGGATAACTCTTAAGTTTTTTAAAGTATGGGGGTTATGGGAAAGAGGGGGTAGTTTTTGGAATTTTATTTCTTAGGAACCACCCCGGGACCCGCCACTCGACAACTCACCAAAGTTTCACCGTAATCGGACACGAAATCGGTTTAGGAGCCATAGAGTGACAAACAGACAGACATTGATTTTATGCTAATAGACTAGCTGACCCCGCAATGCTTCGCTATTGCTAGACTTGAGGTAGATTAAATTGAACATTTGTATTAGTAAAGATTCGATATTTTTGTATCAATTGTAATTACTTTTTCATTCAATTTCTAGTTTATTGCAATGGTGTTGGATATGCAATGTTTCTGGTGATTCCAGTTACACTGGCAAAAATTAAGGGGATGTAAAGGGAAAGAGTGGTTGTATCTTTGGAAACCATATTTAGGCAGTATTTTTCTGTATATTTTACAGTATACTTGTGCAAATTTCCATCAAAATCCAGATAAAAGATGTGGGTTTGTCTAAATCAGGGACACGTGAAGGGGATGAGGGGGTGAAACTTCAATTCGTTTTAAAGTATGCGTGTGCAAATTTTGGTCTAAATATGATTAAATCTGGGTATGTTGAATTTAAGGGTTGTAAAGTACTGGAGGGGGTGGTTTTTCTGAATTTTTATTTCTTAGGAACCTTCTCCGACGCGCCACTTGACAACTCACATGTTGAATTTAAGGGTTGTAAGTACTGGAGGGGGTGGTTTTTCTGAATTTTTATTTCTTAGGAACCTTCTCCGACGCTCACTTTGACAACTCACAAGGTTCATAGTAATCGGATTAACACTTGTGAGTTTCAATAAAAATCATTGGAAATTCAGAGGGGAGTTGGTAAAGGGGGAGAGGGATGGACTTTGGCAAAGACATTATTTTTTCTGCTTATTTTAGAGTACACCAAAGCCAATGTCATTCAAAATCGGGGTACTATTCTAGCTTTATACATAGAGACATTCTCAAAAATTTAATGGATGTAAAAGGAAAGAAGGGTTGGATTTTGAAACCATATGTAGAAAGTAAATTTCTGTTTGTTTTAATGTATATCTGTGCCAATTTTCCTTAAAATTGGGTAAAATTTGTTTTTTAAAATATGGGGTGCTAGGGGGAAGAGGGGGTGGTTTTTGGGGTAGACCGGGTGAGAGGAGTTCGTTCTTTTGTAAAACCAATGTCTACAGTATTTTCCTATTATTTAAATGGTACATGCGTGCAAAGTTCCTTCGAAATCTGATAAATAGTATGGGTTTGTGTAAAAGGTAAGGGGTGGGAAGGGGGAAAGGGGATGAATTTTTGAAACCAAATGTAGGCAGAATTTTTCTGTTTGTTTTAAAGTAATGTGTTCAAATTTCCATCAAAATCGGATAAAAACTGTAGGTTTTTACATTATGGGGTGTTATGGGGAAGAGGCGGTGGTTTTTTTGGAAATTTTATTTCTTAGGAACCATCTCAGATGCCACACTTGACAACTCACCAAAGTTTTACTGTAATCGGATGAACGGTTTAGTAGCGCATAGAGAAGATACAAAGAAAAGTACATTCATTGAGGGGGTTGGAAGGGGGAGAGGGGTTGTATTTTTGGAAACCATGTGTAGTCAGTATTTTTCTGTTTGTTTTAAAGTAAATGTGGGCAATTTCCATCAAAATTGGATAAAATCTGGGGGATTTTTAAATTATGGTATGGCAGGGGGAAGAGGGGATGGTTCTGGGATAGAAAGAGTGAGAGTAAGAACTAATGTCTACGGTGATTTTCTATTTTTTTTAATATTATGTGTGTGCAAAATTACTTCGAAATCTAATAAAAGGTGTGGGTTTGTGTAAAAAATTAAGGGGTAAGAAGGGGGAAGGGGGTCCGTTTTTAGGATCCAAACATAGGCAGTATTTTTCTGTTTGTTTTAAAGTATATGTGTTCAAATTTCCATCAAAATCGGATAAAATCTGTAGATTTTTAAATTTGGAGTGTAATGGGGAAGAGGGGGTGTTTTTTGGATATTTTATTTCATACGAACCATCTCGGACGCACACTTAACAACTCACCAAATTTGTACCGTAATCGGATGAACGGTTTAGTAGCGCATAGAGAAGATACAAAGAAAAACACATTCATTAGGGGGTGGGAAGGGGGAGAGGGGTTGTATATTTGAATCCATATGTGTGTAGTATTTTTCTGTTTGTTTAAAAGTAAATGTGTGCCAATTTCCTTTAAAATCGGATAAAATCTGTGGGTTTTTAAATTATGGGGTGCAAGGGGATTAGGGGATGGTTTTGGGGTAGAAAGGGTGAGAGGTAAAACTAATGTGTATAGTATTTTTCTATTTTTTAATATTATGTGTGTGCAAAGTTCCTTCTAAATCTGATAAAAAATGTGGGTTTGTGTAAAAATTAAGGGGTGGAAAGGGGAAAGGGGGTGCGTTTTTGGAAACCAAATGTAGGCAGTGTTATTCTGTTTATTTTAAAGTATATGTGTGCAAATTTCCGTACAAATCGAATAAAATCTGTAGGTTTTTAGATTATGGGGTGCTATGGGGAAGAGGGGTGGTTTTTCTGAAATTTTATTTCTCATGAACCATCCCGGACGCGCACCTCGACAACTCAACAAAGTTTCACCGTAATCGGACGAATGGTTTAGGAGCGCATAGAGGACAAACAGACAGACAGACAGACAGACATTGATTTTATATAATATAATAAGATAAGATTATTTTTACTGGTACGTCCATGAAGGTAGAGTTTCCCACCATCGACAAAATTTGTCCTATTTAGACAATATTTATCTTATCTGCATACCTCCTAGCTGTTTGACCCAGGTACGACTGTTTGGTAGATGATATGTAGATGTTTTTCTTCTTAGACGGGTCTGTATTCGATTTCATGTTATAGACAATTTGCTGATACTTTGCCTCCATAATTGGTACTCTGTGCCTTTCTTGTTCTTCTTAAGATAAAATTTTGTGTTCCTTTCTATTTCGACATCTTATTCCGTGTAAGGGGGACTGTGTTGATGACGTTTTTTTTCTATTTTGTTAATATATCGCTTTATCCCTCAATTAATTTATTAATTTCTCAAGTATTCAGATTGTCAGAGAAGGTAGTATATTCCTATAAAATTTCATTTACAAGATTAAAACTTGTATTTTAGCTGTAATTATTCTAATTACTTGATATGGCATTATTTGCTGTGTTTATAAGTCCAAAACAGTATTTTGTGAAATTTTTAATGGTCGGTACCATCAGTAGCAGTACAGCATTTGTCAACAACCTCGAGAACTATTAAAAATAAAATCCCAGATTTACATTGAAAGAGTAATAGGGATTGAAATGTCTTAATTCTTAAGTTCCCAAAAGAAACCAGACAGAAAATATTTATACTCGGGCAGCACTTATACAATCTGGAATTAAAGAAGATCATCAGAAAAAATTTATTGGTATATCCATTGAAACTACTAAAAAAAATTCCCCTCAAGCTGTTCATACAAAGTTAAAAATTTTCATAACTCAGATTAGATGTTTTAACTTAAATATAAATATATTTTTTGTTCATATTCTTCTGAAAGGTTTTTTTTTAAATTAAGCGTAATATTATTGTTAGCCTGTAAAGTCTAAAAAAAAAAGAGGCATTTTTTATGTTTATATGTAAACTTTTGACTACCATTTGTAACTGGTCAGCTTTATTTTGCAAACAATAATCATTCGTTTCCTAACAGCACTCTAGTTTTTCTAGATGCAGTCAAAAGTTTAGTGAGAGTAAAGAAATAACATTAAAATTGCCTTTAAATTCGCAGAATACATCTGAAGCTAACACTGAATAAAGATTTTGATTACCCTTTGGCTCTTTCTGTTACTCTCACTTATGATTTACGATCATCTAATGAAAATCGTTGGATTATTGTAGGTGAGGTCAGGATACAATATTTGTTGATTTCTGTGAATTCGTAGTATTTAAGAAAGCCGACTGACTTGGACAGGGACTAGCATCTCCTGGAAAGCCGTGACATCGCCTGCGTCACTAGACTGCCCGCCCGACACTCTGTTCCAGTTAGGAGCCCTCTGAGTGACGGCAGACGGAGGCCAGCAGTCCCCTGTTGGGGTCAATCCCCCCGGTATTACTCAACCGCCTACTTTGCATCACGTTGACGGAGTCGATGATGTAAATATTTGACACCCGTTCTGGGCACAAAGTTAAATATTGCCTCTGGGGCTGTCTGCTTCCCGTAAAACCATCTGCAGTTTGGGGCTCGAGGGGTATTTTTATAACACGGCCAGAAAAGCTGCTGCGATGGTCCCAACAGTTTTGTGCCTCGCGTGTTTCAGTTTAGCATTGTTTAAGGCGTGTTTCTACTGATACATTTGGAAGTTCATAAATAAATAAAGCGAAATGGAAATAAGCTGTATGTGTGAAGATTGTTTCCCGTGAATGTTGAAAGGAAGGAAGTGAGTTGTTGTAAGCTGTATGGCACTGATTCTCAGTCATATTGCTTCAACAGCACATAAAAATATATTGAATTTTTGCATATAGTACTTTCAAGCATTGCAACGAAAGTGTAAAGGGCAGTTGAAAAACATTTCTGTTTCGCTATCAGAAAACAGAGGCACAATTAAAGAGGCGTATATCCTCTGCAAGATAGGGGAAGCAAATTGTCAGCAAATTTACTGACGTCATCATTCAGATACTTCGCGCAATTAATCAAAGCTTTGCAAGTCTATCAGGGACAACTAGGATGAACAGAAGCCTGAATAATATTATATCTTTACATTTTTATACTAGTATATGAAGTTCTAAGTAGAATCATGACTCTATGAAGTCCCATCATACCATGATTAAATTTGTCGATGATGATATGCGTAAAATGAGAGGTTCCATTGCTCTTACATCCACTTAAGGGAATGATGAATACACAATCGTATATACAATCGACAGAGTGCAGTCAGTGGTGTAGTATACTTAGGGGACACTGTATGTTGTGCACTGGAGTCATGTTCTTTTTATTTTTATTGATAATCTACAATAGCTGTTTAAGCAACAGATAGTTACACCATTGTGGTTGATTCTCGCTTCTTCCATTCGAATTTCAAGATTTGGAGCTAGAAGAAACCGTGTGATACCTTAATACCCAGTAGTTGTTATCACTGTATGATCAAAAATATTTATCGAATGCTAATTATCATGCTGTCTGTATTTTTTGAATGTCTATAATCAAAATATAATATAATACAAATCTGGGAAACCAATACATGGTATTAATAGAAAATTTGGGCGTAATTTTTACAATTTCTTGATAAACCATAAATTTGAGTCCGGTAGCATGTAGTGAACCAGTTACGAACAATTCCCATTGAATCAGGACATTCCGGTCGAAAACAATGTCAAGCAAAATACATAGACAGACAACCAAGAATTTCATTACAAGATACATAAAAACACATCAGAGTCATTAAAAGTGCAAATCACTCAATATTTTCAGAGCAATATGAGATTACAACCATCAACCCACCAGGCAGATATAAAAATACAAAAAATAAACAATCACAAAAAACACCTCTTTACAGTTCAAAAAGTTACGATATACACAAAGCTATACTTAATTAATTCACAATTCAACAAATAAAACATTATTAAAGACTAACCAAGACACACTAAGATAATACACAGACAACAATAAATCGTAACAACTGACAGATTCACACAAACAGAGAACTATTTTTACAAACATGAATACAGTGGTATTTCTTTTGACTTCACGGAGCCAATTCTAATTGAAATCTTATAGCAATTTTATTACATAAAATTTGTCTGATTACATTTTTTAATACTCCTTTTCTATCTTTTAATTCCTGTGAGAAAATTTCAAGACAGTATAGCAGACGTAGACGAGCCTAACAATACCCAACAGGACGGTGGGTTCACAACACTGCAAGGCCTCCCAACATATGTAAACATTTACGAACGTTAAAAATAAAATAAACGTTTGCAAACCTTTAGGAATTTTAAAATAAATAAAGGAAAGAAACCCATGTACAGTTTGTGAACTTGCATCGTAATAAAGATCTTGAAAATCAAATTAGAAACAATGAATCGAAGTAGGAACAGCTGTAGCTCGACTCTACCTAAACCAATTTTTGCGGTTATTTTTTTATTTTATTTTTTTAATGAAATAATACTAAACAGTTGACATACATACATATTTGTTGAAATTACAAAAAAAAATACAGGTAAAGTTATTTAAATTTAGTACACAACCAGAAGGATGGTCGTATCCTTCCACAGTTAGTATATATACTAAGTCAACGTGTCATAGGTAGGTTGGCCAGTTCCATTTTGAACAATCTATTTCACACAAACCAAGGTAATGTTCAGCTTAAGCACAAATAAAAACTTCGGCAGTAATCCGGCGCTTGTTGAAGTCAGACAGACGCCAGTCAGTTAGCAGTCTACTCCTTATTTAGCTTTGCTTATTCTTAATTTTACTTAAAGGATTTCCGAAACTGAAATGACAAATCCTTTACTACTCAATATACCTATACTGGCAGCCAGGAACTCAATTTATGTAGCTCATTGTAAACACAGCTTCAGATCAACATGTCCGGTGCTGCAACTACTGGCGATGTTTTCTGATAGAGCGATTCTGTACACAAGCAGATTGTACGGCGAGGTGAAAAATGTTCAGTTATTGTCCCACTCGGACCGAAAAGTTGAGTTCTATTCCTAACCACCTTCCCTCAACTGTGTTTATATATGCTGGAAGCATGGAGTCCTGACCTATTTAAAGTCGTCTACTCACCTTTGAGTAATGTTCTGGAGGTCAAGCAATTTGTATCTAAACGATGCCAGAAATGCAGCTTCGTATACAGTTCCTATTGGTGACAATAACAGTTATTACCCAAGGTTCAAACTATTTACAGTATGAGCCAACCTAAATACGTACTTTTATACGTCTGGTTCTTCATCACGTAACCTCTAAAATTTGGCAGCGAACACTAAAACAAAATACTGGTGGTAAGCTACACATAAACTGCTAAACGCATAAACTAACGTTGCTTCGGTGTTATTGGCACATAAAAACTAAAATTATCCATACGAGTCGACGCTATGAACCAGCACACACAAACGCAAATTGCATGAAATATATTAATGCCTACGTTAACATTCCACGTTAAATTCTACAGATTACGACGTCAGACAGTGCTACCAGTTTCGTCATTTGTTTCGTTTACTATGGGATAAATTAAAATTATAACTTAAATTTCAATACAATTATTATTAAGAAAAAAAGATCTAGACGTTCCAGAACGTAGTGTTTACAAATTCAGTATTTCTAGAAATATGTGCTACAGTGATTGAATCAACGGGCCCCAGGTCTTGCAAACTCTCTCAGGAAATTAGAAGGTGAAACGGATCTTGCTGACGGGCCAATCGGTCATTTGTGGTCTATCGACCAGCCCAACAGAACCTCGTCCAGGTAGGCAATGATCACTCAGCCGGCTTGCTCCGCGTGCAGGGGTCGCCGGTTCGAGTCAGACCTAGGGCATGAGGGTCTTTTATTAAATTTCTTGTGTCGTCCTTACAAAAGAGATAAAATTACCACTCTGATATGAAATACATACATTGTAAGGGAGACAAACATTTTCAACTGACTGTATGGCTAACATGGCTAAATACCATATGAAAAAAAATCAGCCCCAGCGGATTATTACCTACGTAGACACCGGGAGGATATCATGTTCGCAACCCTTCTGGCTAAAAATTAACGTGGAAAATACATGGTACAGGAAGAGTGTTAGAACTAATCAGACAATCAGCGTTCCTGCGAGTTGAGGTGAGGCACTACGTTGACTACTGAAGCATCTAAAATTGGAAGAGTTAAAAGTAGCTCTGTAGTTATACGCATGATATTATAGAATGTACGTGAGTCTAACAGTACCTAGGAAAAACTGTATGTAGAAGAAACTTAAAATAAGGTATATAGTCTAATGGACTGTTTTATTCTAGAATGTTATAACCGCCAACAAGTTATTTACACCTAAATAAAATACATTTCGCATCAGGTGTACACTGAAATATAAAAAGTCATGGGATACTTTGTAATAAGGTGAGGGACCCCCTGTTGTGCGGCGAAGTGCAGCAATCCGACGTAGCATTGACTCAACAAGTCGTTGAAAACCCGCTGAAGAAATATTCAGTCATGTTTCCTCTACAAATACCCATGTTGTGGGTGCAGGACGTTGTGCATGACGTTTCGATTACATTCTAGATATGTTTGATTATATTCATGTCTGGTGATTTAGGTTACTAAATCACTTGCTGTAATTGTCCAGAATTTTCCTCACGCCAATCGTGAACGATTTTGGCCTCACTGTTAGGGAACATGAAGGCCATGAATGGCTGCAAATGTAGCTGAACGTAACCATTTTCGCTCAATGGGTGGTTCATTTTGACAATAGGTCTCTGCCCATACGAGGATGTAGCCATTATCAGCTGGTACCGTACAGTACATTCCTGACAACTACAGTCCGTGGTCTCTTAGGGTACGAACACAAAGGACGCAGGTAGCCTGCATACCTGCTGTCGGCGTGACCTTGGCCGGTCGGCGGAAAGAATGTTTCCTTGTTAGCAAATGTGCACGTTCACAATAGCGACAGGTACCTGCTTGCAGGTGCTTGTAACCCGCGCCCACCTGCCCACCGGAATGAACAGATCATTCCGGTGGGCAGGTTGGCGCTGGCTGCACGCAAACATGGATATTGAAGTGTTAATTTCTGCAGTATTTGATAAGTCCCCGATATGGGATAAGAAGAATAAGTTGCACAGCAACAGATATGTCGTCGACAGATGCTGGAGGGAAATAAATGCAGAAATGAAAGAAGACGGTACGTGAAATTATTTATTTATTTTTTACATGTTTCATATTCTCTTTCGTTGAATTCATTTAATAGGTACAGTAAATGATTATATGAAAAGTATGATACATAAATATCTCTCACACTTTTCGCTGCATTACATGGTCGTCCTACAGCTTGTTGTTGCATTTTGTGGGTTTCGTTGAACAGAAAAACTTTCAGTTGAATGACGCTCAAAACCTTCTCTCTCGATAATGGTATTATGTAAAATACATATACATTTTATAATCTTTTCAACCAAATTTAAATCTGTTTCAATGCTTTTGGAAAGCAAACGCCACTTTGAAAACAAAATTCCAAAAGCACATTCCACTGTTTTCCTCGCTCGGGATAAACGTTTATTAAAGCAAACTTGTTCGAGCGTTAAGTTATGTCCGCCAATAGGTTTTAAAAAATTAGTGAGAAGGGGAAATGCTTCATCTGCTATCAGTACAAATGGTGCTTTCACATGAGATCCAGGTAAAACATCAGGTTCTGGAATATCGAGTTGTGCATTATACAGAGAATGATAAAAATCTGAAGCCTTGAAAGTACCTCCATCGCTCTGTTTGCCATAACCTCCAATGTCAACGGATATAAATTTATAATTAGCATCTACAACACCTTGCATCACGACTGAATAAAACTGTTTATAATTATAAAACATGGATCCACTGTTTTTTGGACACTGAACACGTACATGTTTGCTGTCGATTGCACCAATAACGTGAGGAAAGTTCCAATCTTTAAGGAAATCACTGGCTATAGAATTAAATGTTTCCTTTGTCGGTACAGGCATGTACTGTTGATATAGCTCTTCCCAGAGTACAGTAACTGTCTCTGCAACAACTTCTCCCACTGTCGATGCTCCCATCCGAAAAGCAAATGCGAGAGTCTTAAAAGACGACCCTGTCGCCAAATATCTATTAAAAAAAAAAGTTAAAGCTATTAGTTACAAAGCCCATTTAAAAATCTTATGAAAACTAATTTCGCCATTATTATTTACAGAAAAGACGCTGAGAAAGAAGTGGAAGTATCTACGAGACCAGTTTGCGGTGGAACTGGGTAAAATGCCTACTCCTCACTCAGGAGATGCTGCATATGCAAACTGTTCGAAATGGCTTTATTTTAATTCATTGCTTTTTTTGAGGGATGTTGTAACACCGAGGCGCTCAACTGGAAATCTTAGCTCTGTTTCAACACCCGAAGAAATATCTACAGGTGTTCTTTCCCCCAATGATTCACAAGCTACGATTTTGCTACCCCAACCATCAGAACAAGAACAGTGTAATACAAACAATGAGAATGTTGATCGTGGTGGTGAGGGATTACCGGTTCCATCAGAGTTTCTCTCGACACCAATTAAAAAAGAACAGAGGGTTCTAAGTACTTTTAGTGAGGCTATGTTACAAATTGAGCACCAAAAGTTGCAATATTTAAAAGAAAAGTCGCTTCGAAGAGAAACCAAAAAAAAGATGAACATTTGAATCTTTTTCAAAAGTCTACTTCCACATATGCGTAAAATTCCTAATAATAAATTACTTTCGTTTAGAAGTCGAATGCAAGAAGTAGTAGAGCAGTTTGCATATCAGCACCAGTCAAGCTGTTCTGTAACACAATCATCTCAAAGTTCGCCGTGTTCAGTTCAGAGCCCCGTCAGTAATAATCAAGGAGAGTATCAAGAATGTTCTGATACGAACAATGCAGGTGTCTCGCAATTGAATTATACATATTATTAAATACTGTATGAAATGCTTAATATATGTCTTTGTGAATACCTTATAATAATCAGTAATTTCTTAATTTTTGTATTTATTTTATTAGTATAACTTTGCTCACCTGATAGTAATGACCAATCTCTCTTCTGGTAATATAGGCTGACGATGCCAATTACACCAGTTTTTCGCTATACGATGTACCACTTTACTTAATATGAAGTTAAAGGTTTCCAAAGTCATTCTAGTATATTGAAAAAATCTTTGTTCGTCTTTCTTCAATTCATTAAACAAATGATGATATTCACCATAACTTTACCTGCCACGATTTATTGGATGAATGCCAGTCTTCTTTCTTAATTTCAAGAAAGTGTTCTCCATGAGAAGAAAATCCTCGTCCGAAGAGCTCGACATCTTACCGTCAACTGGCAGCTTTACCTGCTTTCTGTGTGTTCGCAATCTGCGCGAACCGGCGTCGGCTCGCAGGCTCGAAAAAGCGCCGGCAGCAGGTATGCAGGCTACCTGCGTCCTTCGTGTTGTACCCTTAGGCTCTGCGCCCTACCATCAGCTCTTACAAACTGAAGCCGTGACTCATCTGACGACGCAACCTTCTTACAGACATCGAGAGTCCCACCCATTTGTTCACGAGGTAGGATAGGCGCTGCAGCCGATGGCGTTTTCTTAGCAGAGCCACTTGCGTCGGTATTCTGCTGCAATATCCCGTCAATGACATATTTCTCTGCACTGTTCGCACGACACGTCCGTCGTACGCCCCGCATTGAGTCTTGCTTATTCTTGGCGCAATGTTTCGTATCTTCCAACAACACCAACTCATCGCTGACACCGCTGGTCACGATCATATAGTAGACATATTCGGCCACTGCGTTCTCAATGGAGGGAGATAATGCGGGAAATTACATATTCGCAGCACCCTCTTGACACTGTGGATTGGGTCATATCGAACTGTATCCTAAATGGAACGCCTCATGCGTCTAGCGCCAACTACCATTCAGTGTTCAAAGCTGTTAATTATCGTCGTGCGCCCATAATCACTTCAGAAAATCTTTCATACTACTCACAAGAGTACAAATGAAAGCCCCGGCACTGCGCGGCACATATATACTTTTTTTTTTTTTGCGCGCTGCTGCCGCCATCTGGATATTTACATCTTCCTATCCCATGACTTTCGGCACTTCAGTGAATAAGGTGCTGAGTATTGGTGCAGGCAAGCCTGGAAGATAGTCCACCAGCATAACTGCGATGTACGTTCAATAGCTGCATATGATCGAGTAATTCCATGCATCAACCATTTAGGAGGTAGTTACCAACGATACAATAATTTCCGCTTTATTAACTGCAAACTGGGAGGCTTGGTGAAGGGGACATGTTCGAGAAATGTGTTTACATCATTAAAAAAACATATAACTGGTACTAGAGTAACGTGAAACGTAAACTGGTATGATTATTTGATACAGTATCTGGAAAAATATAGACGATTGAAAGAAATGTACTAATTTTAACATAGCCTTGGTAGTAATGAAATCAATATGGGCATCGGTTTGCGGCTCGAGTTTTGAAAGAAGAATAGTATAATATTCTTGTAAGACCGCAACTGAAGTTCCCTACCGGGAATGTGTGGTGTACAACATGGTTAGTTTGCGATAAATTCGAAATAATATTGATTTTCAATATTGCTAATAATTATAATTGCGTTTCTTGTTGATATAATTCAATAATGGGTGCAACTGAAAATAATTCATAATTACAATCAATCTCCTTCTTACATTTGTTAATTAAATTAATAGCCAATAAAAGATAGGCGTGATGATATTACTTCTACATGAATTATGGAACCAGTGAAGTTAAATATTTCACAAACTGTTTATTAACATTTAAACTTTAATCATATTGACCGTGTCGTTAATCAAACTATTTAACAAAACAATTGACATATATTTATCTGACACGAATTGAATTGATATTCAAACAATAAAATCTAGCAGATCATGTACAAATGACGTTAACCCTGCGGGAAACAGAAGCAAAACATGTAAATTCCTATTACTTGATGTTAAACACTAGGTCGAAACAGGGTGGCTGCAACGTTTATATTTCGATGTTGTGGTGATTTAATATTAGCATGTTAATATCCCAGCAATCAGCACAAAGTTGGAGCACCATGAAACATGTTCATTCTTTGCACATTACCGCACGGTATTATGTCTCTTCATTCGACAACTGCACTGCAGTGCACGAGTAAAGCGATTCAGTTTCGCAAGTCATATGCAATAATCATGATAGTATATCACCTATACCTGCACTGAAAGTTTAGAAATTCACTCTCACATATTCTAAGTCCGCGATTAGCTTGCAGAGATGCTTGCCAATTCTCTGATGTATCGCAGATCATATTCCTCCAAGTACCTCGTCGTCTTATCGTCTTTTTTTCCAAAAACTATGGCGTATTTTT
>JARYHS010014672.1:0-11951 GCA_031002005.1 Vandiemenella viatica
AAGCTTCCTTTTAAACAGTTAAATAGGAGCTATATAATGTTTTAGGTACATGTTAAAGACACTCAAAGTGGTTATTCTTTTGCTATTTCGCAATCATTTTTGGATAAATTCGAATCTACAAACACAAATAAATGGAAAACTAATCTTGCTGTCTCATTGTCGAGGTGAGTGGTGGCTTTTAGTTCAACTGCTGTTGTAAGGTGAAGAAAAAGAGGACGTTTCGAGGACCCTTGCAAAGAATTAGGTTTCGTGCAAGCATCTATGCGAGAAAATGGATATTGGGAGCCGTAAAGAGGGCATTAGCGAATATTATTATCTGAAATTTGTGGTTTTCGCCCGACAAACATGTTACCCAGGGAGCAAAAACTTTTCAACATCTTAATTTACCATCATTTCCTGCACTGTAGTGTGTCCTCTTGCAAGTTTCAGTGTAGTTTAACTCACTGTGTCTTTTTCAATGATGTCACCGACCGTGGTGAGTGAGTGGTAACGTTCTGCCCTTGCATTCCAGAGGACGCAGGTTCCAGTCCCCGTCCTGCATTAGCATAGGGTATTACGTTTTCTACCGGTAAATACTATATTACTAAGAGGCTACTGCAACTCATCATTGAAGGGAAGATATAGGGGAAATGATCTGCTGGAAGAAGATGGATTTCGTGGCTGAAGGACATTCAGATATGGTACAACTGCACGTCAGAAGAGGCTTTCTGTGTTGCAAAAATCACAAATGGCTGATTTCAGTTATACGTCTCACAAATTGTACATTAGCATAGGCAATTACGTATTATACCGGTAAATACTGTATTACTAAGAAAATATGATCACACGATCAGATACAGGAGTTAAATGAATTCGGTATTGGGGACTTAGTGCATGCCTATTGTTTCTGAGTGGGGTGTCTGTATTATACGAGGTGGGAGGCACCAGCTGCTGGAACTCATCATTGAAGGGAAATGTGTCACTCCCCACGTATTTCCTTAAAAAAGGTGTGAAAAAAATGATTAAAATACCTTAAGCCACAAAATTCCATAAATATAGTAGAAGTTGGAAAAAATTTATTTCATTTCACTTCACGAAAAAGTCACGATTTACATCTGCCTGCATTACACAGCAAAGTGGCATCTTTATGAAGTGTATTCATCACTGAAATGGACTAAAGAAAAGTGTGATATCTGTGTAAATTGCGTGTTCGGCTGATAAGGCAGTCTCCGGGAAGAAGAAGAAGAAAAAGAATGATAATTGGACAGATGTGTGCATCACAGAGCTCAATGTTATCGAATGCCTAGCCATCAGTAGACACACGAGCCGTCATAACTTGCGTTATATTAGGGTAAGTTCAGGTCAGCTGCGCTGGATAAATTGTTGCATTGTGTTAACAATTGAGCTTGGTGTTACAGCCAATTGCACTGTTTGACCAAAGTCTCAAGTGCTGTGGATATGATGTTTGTGAGACCGCACACCTAGCCATGACCATCGCCAAGTCTGTTTCAAGGAAAAAAATAACCAGTTTATGTTGAAATAATAACTTTCTCAGCCTTTTTTCAGTCTTCAGTATCGAAGTCTCTTGTGAATGATTCCACTAACTAAAGTGATGCTTGACAGGCATACTATCCTTAGTTTTCCCTTGCGAAATGTCTGATCTAACAGTTCAGCTGAGACATTTAGGGTGGCAAAATCCGTAATTGGGGAGATAAACACGCAGGCTCTTCCATGATGGCTGCCCTGATAATGCTCTCAATCAGTTTTACTCTATCATCTACGTGGAATGGCTGTATCAAAATACAAGTTTCACAAAAAATTAATGCAAAACACTTTATTAGAGAGCTTGCAGAAGACGAAAATAAATTACCTCCCTTACAATAATCCTCAACTGTCGATAGGAATGCAAACTCTAGATAAAAAAAGTGCAACGCACCTCATTAATGAAAGTTACTACATTAAAATTCTCCACACATTGACAGGGAAACATCTTTGGGACATTGATGTGCCAAGGCTGTGAAACATTACCGAGTTGTTCGTACGGTGCTGGCAGAGTAAGCGCACGGATGCTTGAGTCTTGCGATTTGAATTTCTGCAAAACGTGGAGTTCTTCGTGATAAATTTATAAACTTTCTGAGGCAAATCACTGTCGCAATTTTTTTAAAGTATGCAAGTATGCTGTACACACTACAAGGCATAGACACATAGAGCATAATAGTACAAAAAGAACTGATCCCCACGATAAAGTAACCTCCAAAGGGCACATGTGAATAGTTCTTATCCCGACACATGCGAAAAATGCGGTACAGAGCAAAGTTAGTTGGAAAAAAATGGAAGAATGCATACTTTCTGCAGAAACAGCGGTAACAGATGCATAGCATATCGTCGTATCTAAAAGTTGTCACGAACTGCACCACTCAAGAACAAGCTAGGAAAGGTGCCAAGCACAAACTTCGAAAGTATATACCTTTTAGGACTTACAGAATATTGAAAACTTATACATGCACACACCAGTGTCAAGGATCATGAAAATATGCTCGGCCTCACAAATAGTGACAGATGTTTCGGAATTTCTTGAGTTAACAGTCTGATCCTCATTCTGTTTCTATTTACCGCATACTTTGACAAGGCGTGTAGTGGGCATTCGCCTGGAGTGATTTCAGGAAACTATGGAAAAAATAACTTAAATCTGGATGGTCGCTTCCCGAATGCGATGCCAGAGTGCTATCGCTCGCCCAACAGTCATCGTCAATCCTCTTACGCACCCCACCTCATAAAATCCCGAAATGTTATGAAAACCGCAAAACATAGTGAATACAGGTAAAAAATCGTCAAAATTATGTAATATTCGCTCTACGAAAGAAGTTATAGATTGATATGGTTAGAAGATGACTGAGGATGTATCAGTTTCATTAAGAATTCAACATTCCTCAGTTTAGATGTCCTAAATTACTTTATATGGACACAGTTAGCTTGGCAGGTAGAGTTACATAGTGAAAAGGTTGTCGGTGTTATGAAGGACGATGCGAATTGCACCCTGATTGTGGAGTTTGCTGGGTTACGGGGCAAAAAGTGTGCATTCTGGCTCGAGACCGACCGAACCTGTAACATTTTTTATTTTATTTTTTATTTTTGCTGGATACCAGCTAACCAGTGGAGATGCTACATTTTGTGCTTAGGTACATCTCTTGTGGTATAAACTCGTAACCTTTCTCCGGAGCAGAGCCTTCGTGGGTGAATCCTCAAAAATTAGACCATACTTTAGGTATGTTTTCAACCAGAGTGAGAAACATCCACTTCATTCATAAATGGTTACAACAGCTATCCATTCACCCACATGCATAGAAAACCCTAATCCGTATGCCTAGATCGAGATTCACACCGGTATCCTCCTGAATAAGATGCCAACACTCTCGGTGAAATTATAGATGACAAAATTACAAGTGTTTGATTTAAAAGTGACATGTTTACAGCGTCAGCTAATCGTCTCCACAATTTGAGTAGCTGTATGGTGCAAATTGAAATCAACGTTTCACGAAATACGTCTTATACCCGTTGCGTTTTACAAAATAGTCTTCATTTATAATGACAGCCTATATACCTCGTGTTGCTAGTTTCGCTTCACGCACGTTTAAACTAGCATCAGAGGCCCTATTGGTGAACTATGGGACAAGCGGTCTTCCACAAACAAGATTTCACAGGATTACACCCACCACCACTCGCCCCTAAAAAGTCCTTTATCAAGTTATTTTTCATGAGTCCTTCATCACTTACTAGTCTTAAGACCCAATCGTAATAGACACCAACACTCGATAAGACATAATTTTTTCCGGATATAAGTACTAAGTATGTGCCACTTTCCACGAATATTATTAAAAAGTGTGAAAATGTGCAAAAGATAAAAAAAAATAATGAAAACTGACCAGTCAGAGAAATAGAACAAAGTATCGAGCATTACAGGGAGCAAGAGAGGCGGGCCAGCATGTTACGTGTTAGCTTATACAAATGAGGTCAGATGTTATCTAGCTTAGGTTAACGCGCGAGCGCGTTAACCTAAGCTAACACGTAACATGCTGAGCCTGCCTAACCTAAATTATCTACAATAACCTCATTTACTGTATGGGTTTCAAGGTTTTTTATCCCAAAACTGAGGTTAACCTCAAATAGTGCAAGGGTGTCATGGTTTCTTAACCCAAAACTGGGGTTAACCTCATTTGTATAAGCTAACACGTAACATGCTGGCCCGCCTCTCTTGCTCCCTGTAATGCTCGATACTTTGTTCTATTTCTCTGACTGGTCAGTTTTCATTATTTTTTTTTATCTATTTTGCACATTTTCACACTTTTTAATAATATTCGTGGAAAGTGGCACATACTTAGTACTTATATCCGGAAAAAATTCATGTCTTATCGAGTGTTGGTGTCTATTACGATTGGGTCTTAAGACTAGTAAGTGATGAAGGACTCATGAAAAATAACTTGATAAAGGACTTTTTAGGGGCGAGTGGTGGTGGGTGTAATCCTGTGAAATCTTGTTTGTGGAAGACCGCTTGTCCCATAGTTCACCAATAGGGCCTCTGATGCTAGTTTAAACGTGCGTGAAGCGAAACTTAGCAACACGAGGTATATAGGCTGTCATTATAAATGAAGACTATTTTGTAAAACGCAACGGGTATAAGACGTATTTCGTGAAACGTTGATTTCAATTTGCACCATACAGCTACTCAAATTGTGGAGACGATTAGCTGACGCTGTAAACATGTCACTTTTAAATCAAACACTTGTAATTTTGTCATCTATAATTTCACCGAGAGTGTTGGCATCTTATTCAGGAGGATACCGGTGTGAATCTCGATCTAGGCATACGGATTAGGGTTTTCTATGCATGTGGGTGAATGGATAGCTGTTGTAACCATTTATGAATGAAGTGGATGTTTCTCACTCTGGTTGAAAACATACCTAAAGTATGGTCTAATTTTTGAGGATTCACCCACGAAGGCTCTGCTCCGGAGAAAGGTTACGAGTTTATACCACAAGAGATGTACCTAAGCACAAAATGTAGCATCTCCACTGGTTAGCTGGTATCCAGCAAAAATAAAAAAAAATAAAAAATGTTACAGGTTCGGTCGGTCTCGAGCCAGAATGCACACTTTTTGCCCCGTAACCCAGCAAACTCCACAATCAGGGTGCAATTCGCATCGTCCTTCATAACACCGACAACCTTTTCACTATGTAACTCTACCTGCCAAGCTAACTGTGTCCATATAAAGTAATTTAGGACATCTAAACTGAGGAATGTTGAATTCTTAATGAAACTGATACATCCTCAGTCATCTTCTAACCATATCAATCTATAACTTCTTTCGTAGAGCGAATATTACATAATTTTGACGATTTTTTACCTGTATTCACTATGTTTTGCGGTTTTCATAACATTTCGGGATTTTATGAGGTGGGGTGCGTAAGAGGATTGACGATGACTGTTGGGCGAGCGATAGCACTCTGGCATCGCATTCGGGAAGCGACCATCCAGATTTAAGTTATTTTTTCCATAGTTTCCTGAAATCACTCCAGGCGAATGCCCACTACACGCCTTGTCAAAGTATGCGGTAAATAGAAACAGAATGAGGATCAGACTGTTAACTCAAGAAATTCCGAAACATCTGTCACTATTTGTGAGGCCGAGCATATTTTCATGATCCTTGACACTGGTGTGTGCATGTATAAGTTTTCAATATTCTGTAAGTCCTAAAAGGTATATACTTTCGAAGTTTGTGCTTGGCACCTTTCCTAGCTTGTTCTTGAGTGGTGCAGTTCGTGACAACTTTTAGATACGACGATATGCTATGCATCTGTTACCGCTGTTTCTGCAGAAAGTATGCATTCTTCCATTTTTTTCCAACTAACTTTGCTCTGTACCGCATTTTTCGCATGTGTCGGGATAAGAACTATTCACATGTGCCCTTTGGAGGTTACTTTATCGTGGGGATCAGTTCTTTTTGTACTATTATGCTCTATGTGTCTATGCCTTGTAGTGTGTACAGCATACTTGCATACTTTAAAAAAATTGCGACAGTGATTTGCCTCAGAAAGTTTATAAATTTATCACGAAGAACTCCACGTTTTGCAGAAATTCAAATCGCAAGACTCAAGCATCCGTGCGCTTACTCTGCCAGCACCGTACGAACAACTCGGTAATGTTTCACAGCCTTGGCACATCAATGTCCCAAAGATGTTTCCCTGTCAATGTGTGGAGAATTTTAATGTAGTAACTTTCATTAATGAGGTGCGTTGCACTTTTTTTATCTAGAGTTTGCATTCCTATCGACAGTTGAGGATTATTGTAAGGGAGGTAATTTATTTTCGTCTTCTGCAAGCTCTCTAATAAAGTGTTTTGCATTAATTTTTTGTGAAACTTGTATTTTGATACAGCCATTCCACGTAGATGATAGAGTAAAACTGATTGAGAGCATTATCAGGGCAGCCATCATGGAAGAGCCTGCGTGTTTTATCTCCCCAATTACGGATTTTGCCACCCTAAATGTCTCAGCTGAACTGTTAGATCAGACATTTCGCAAGGGAAAACTAAGGATAGTATGCCTGTCAAGCATCACTTTAGTTAGTGGAATCATTCACAAGAGACTTCGATACTGAAGACTGAAAAAAGGCTGAGAAAGTTATTATTTCAACATAAACTGGTTATTTTTTTCCTTGAAACAGACTTGGCGATGGTCATGGCTAGGTGTGCGGTCTCACAAACATCATATCCACAGCACTTGAGACTTTGGTCAAACAGTGCAATTGGCTGTAACACCAAGCTCAATTGTTAACACAATGCAACAATTTATCCAGCGCAGCTGACCTGAACTTACCCTAATATAACGCAAGTTATGACGGCTCGTGTGTCTACTGATGGCTAGGCATTCGATAACATTGAGCTCTGTGATGCACACATCTGTCCAATTATCATTCTTTTTCTTCTTCTTCTTCCCGGAGACTGCCTTATCAGCCGAACACGCAATTTACACAGATATCACACTTTTCTTTAGTCCATTTCAGTGATGAATACACTTCATAAAGATGCCACTTTGCTGTGTAATGCAGGCAGATGTAAATCGTGACTTTTTCGTGAAGTGAAATGAAATAAATTTTTTCCAACTTCTACTATATTTATGGAATTTTGTGGCTTAAGGTATTTTAATCATTTTTTTCACACCTTTTTTAAGGAAATACGTGGGGAGTGACACATTTCCCTTCAATGATGAGTTCCAGCAGCTGGTGCCTCCCACCTCGTATAATACAGACACCCCACTCAGAAACAATAGGCATGCACTAAGTCCCCAATACCGAATTCATTTAACTCCTGTATCTGATCGTGTGATCATATTTTCTTAGTAATACAGTATTTACCGGTATAATACGTAATTGCCTATGCTAATGTACAATTTGTGAGACGTATAACTGAAATCAGCCATTTGTGATTTTTGCAACACAGAAAGCCTCTTCTGACGTGCAGTTGTACCATATCTGAATGTCCTTCAGCCACGAAATCCATCTTCTTCCAGCAGATCATTTCCCCTATATCTTCCCTTCAATGATGAGTTGCAGTAGCCTCTTAGTAATATAGTATTTACCGGTAGAAAACGTAATACCCTATGCTAATGCAGGACGGGGACTGGAACCTGCGTCCTCTGGAATGCAAGGGCAGAACGTTACCACTCACTCACCACGGTCGGTGACATCATTGAAAAAGACACAGTGAGTTAAACTACACTGAAACTTGCAAGAGGACACACTACAGTGCAGGAAATGATGGTAAATTAAGATGTTGAAAAGTTTTTGCTCCCTGGGTAACATGTTTGTCGGGCGAAAACCACAAATTTCAGATAATAATATTCGCTAATGCCCTCTTTACGGCTCCCAATATCCATTTTCTCGCATAGATGCTTGCACGAAACCTAATTCTTTGCAAGGGTCCTCGAAACGTCCTCTTTTTCTTCACCTTACAACAGCAGTTGAACTAAAAGCCACCACTCACCTCGACAATGAGACAGCAAGATTAGTTTTCCATTTATTTGTGTTTGTAGATTCGAATTTATCCAAAAATGATTGCGAAATAGCAAAAGAATAACCACTTTGAGTGTCTTTAACATGTAACCTAAAACATTATATAGCTCCTATTTAACTGTTAAAAGGAAGCTTCTTCTACCTCCAACTCTTTGCTTGCCATATTCAACAAACCGCGTGCACTGACTCTCTGATAATAAGGCACCTTAAAAAGGCAGAATGCCCTACTCCAGTTCCCGCGGCATCAGTCGAACCCCTCGTCGTCCTCTGAACTCCCTTGAGACATATTCAACGAATCGTCCACGCTTTCACCGCACCACTGAGGAATGGCGAATTTCTTAATGAAACTGATACATCCTCAGTCACCTTCTAACCATTGTCAATCGATGACTTCTTTCGTGGAGTGAATATTACATCATTTTTGTGATTTTTTTATCTGTGTTTACTATCTTTTATAGTTTTCATAACATTTCGGCAAATTTTATGAGATGTGGGACGACCAGCTCTTTTAATGCTTATCTAACATGATCTGGTAACACTACAGGGCCCCGAGGTTCCTGGGTTTTACGTGGAATCCGAAAGACTGTAAACGTTTTGGCATACTTAACATTATGCAGTAAACAATGACGAAAATTTTTACTAAGTTTTACTGGCACGCTGTGATAAGAACGAAATAACACACATCCATATACATTTTCTGTTTCAGTAGACAGAAGAACGAAAAAAAATCTGCAGAGCATGACATTGCACATCGAACATCATTCTGTATCACTTCATCCTCATAACTGATTTTTCTGTTAGGAATTTGATCACTGTTAAATTGTAAACAAGGTGTTGTGAAACGACCGACTTTATTTAAATTCATTTCGACAGAGTCAGCTTATTAACGCTTTTTCCCGGTTCTGACCCCATCGATGCTGATATCCCAAGTCTTTCTGTGGGTTAATTAGGTTTTTTCTGCAGCCGTCGCCCTCTTTATTGAGTAAATGTGAGAATTCTGTGACAGAGCGTGGGGGTGAGAGGTAACGCTCTGGCCTCTCATTCGGGAGGACGCAAGATTCGAATCCCGTCTGGGCATCCAGATTTGGGTTTTCCATGGTTTCCCAAATCACTCCAGGCAAATGCCGGGATGATTCCTTCAAAAGGCCGTGGCTGAATGCTTACTCACAGTACAGCCAGTATCAATAATGTCGTTTGTTCTTACTCCACACATACTGTGGCGATGTTTGGGATATAACCTAGGTACTTAGTACACTATCTGAAATACCAGATTTATTTGCCCAATCGTTGAAATGTTCACAGCTTTCAGAATGTTTTTGTCGTATTCATGTTGGAAATTATCAAGGATTTCGTTATTTCGTATTCAACGAATAAAAAAATAATGTATCTGTACTCTGAATTCAAGTGCAATCTACAATTATTATCTCATGAAGGGGTGGCGGCACCTAAGAACGTTTTGTTAGGAGGACACCTCTCAAAACAGATGGGCGGACAAAGAAATTAATGGCGGTCGATGGGATTTTTTTTTTTTTTTCGTGCGGGCCCAAACAGTATAATACATTGCGGCTCCAGGTAGGGTTGGGGTGGCCTGCTGGCTGCGGGGTATATGAAATTCATTCAAGTCAGCGGGCGGGCGGCTTATTCAACATCATATAACGTTAAAACTAGTATCTCGAAAACGGCTCTGACAGATTCTCATAGAATAAATTTCTCTGCACTTGGTAGAAAAATTACTTGTAAATTGATATGTCGTAACACTATTTAAAGATTAAATCTTAATTTATATGTTTTAGAACTTTGAACCTACGACCACCTGCCTAAGAGAAATAGGCGAATTTGTGAATAAATTTTAACTTTCCATATTTTTTTTTTTTTTTTTTTTTTTAATATGTACAGCATTGAAATATTTGAACTATACTGGTATACATGTTTTTGCAGCAACCTAAGCAGTGCACTGTATATATTTACCAACTAGATACACAGATAAACGGTATATTTCCTCTTCACACAAACACTATTTGCAAAACATTCATACACATTCACCTAGGTACAGATTTGTGCCCCCCAGGTAGGGCCTTGCACTGCCGGAAATATTACGTAATCCCCGCCGCGTAGCCTCATTAGCATATTATTCCCATTTATGATCTGAGGCGAACACCTGCGCGGCACGTGCGCGGCGGGGAGGGGGAGGGGGAAAAACTGTCCGCTGACCACCGTACATAAGGAATACATGGGGAAAAAACTTGCAACTGAACCCCGTGGCCTTCTTGACCGCTTGATGACAGGTGTTGATGATTTATGGTGGGCACGTGGCCAGGCGAACACCTGCGCGACGTGGGTGGTCCAAAAACTGGCAACAAACATACGTCCATATGAAATACACGGGGAAAAACTGGCAACTGAACCCCGTGGCCTTCTTGACAGCTTGATGACAGGTGTTGATGATTTATGGTGGGCACGTGGCCAGGCGAACACCTGCGCGACGTGGGTGGTCTGGCGGCACGTGCGCGGCGGGGGGGGGGGGGGGGAAACTGGCAACTGAACCCGTACATAAGGAATACATGGGGAAAAACTGGCAAGTGAACCCGTCTAGACACTACTTCTGTGGCTCGAATAGCTGTCTTGGTGGGGATTTTGGGAATTTCTATAAGTTCTTAACCCGACCTGTGTAATGAGAAGTATGCAAGAAAGCTTCCGTGGTTAAACTGTAGCTCCCCTCTACCTGGTAGTTTTACAGAGTAGTATTAGTCGAGGAGAAAAGGAACTGGCGACCCTGTCTTCAATACCAGGGCTAAGTATACCTTTAACGGGACGTAAGTGTATGCCACAAATATGCAAATCCTCTACTGATTATACATGCAAGAAAGGAATGACCTGAAGTCGATCAGGTCGCGTGACCATTATATCATTGCTTACACTTCCTGTTTAACCAACATTTCCGCTTGGTAACTTTTCAAGAGCCAACTGAGTGAGGGATGGATTAATACCGTTGCTTTGACTTGAATGTCAACTTAAGAGGAAGAATTTTTGTAGCCAGTAATTAAGGTGGTTCACGAGTTAGCGAGAGGCCCACGGTTCTAATTCCGGTCTCAACGGGAATTTGTAATGTGTCTGGATTATCCTTCACTTCTGGCAAAGCTTTACTTTGTTCATGAGAACTATTCTATTATTCGGAGTCCTATTTAAGCCATTATCCGTTAGGATCACCGGGTTTGATTGAGCCACAATAGAGGTGAAGGGTGTGGCAGAACTTTTGCAACAGGTGAGACCACACAAGATTTATTTATATTTTCGACTCAGAAGACACTGTCGTTTGGTCAGTACATCGTTCAATTTTATACACTATATGTAAAAAGGAATTTTGTACAATATTTTACTTCGCTTTATACAAATCCTTTAACAAGGTAATGTGTCGCCGCCACTGAGTATAGGTCTAGAAGATTAAACTGTTTATAATAGGCAGCGAAAACTGATATATGTTTCGAGATTTTGGTGGATTGAATAGTGGAGACAGAAAACGCCATTTCATACTTAGTCAAATATAAATTAATTTTAAATAGGATTGCAATTTCGACGTATGATTAGTCCACAATCAAAATTTTCTTACAACAGATTGAAACTGGAAAGCAAAGACAAAATTTCATCTACCAAATTATAAATTCTCATTGTAAAATGCAAAGATACGAAGGAAGAGTAAGTCAGGCCAAAATCCGCTGTGTCATGGTTTCAGAACCATCTCCCATTTCCTAATATATCGTTTCTCCAAAGGATTACAAGATTATCTTGGTGCTCTGAAGACAAATTTTCGTCGTAAGTACGACGGCACCTGTGTCACAACCATATCCTCCTACACATTGAAGATTAGGAAAATAGTATGATGGGACAGAATCAACTGAAAACCATTAC
>JARYHS010014674.1:0-11154 GCA_031002005.1 Vandiemenella viatica
GGCAATGTCGTACTTTTGATGCTCACTCACAGCTGCATACGTCACAAAACACACATTAGTGGTGGAAATGAACTACACATACTACACTCAGACTGGCGAGTGAAAGAAAGGAATCATCATATTTACACTCTAGCTGCCTTCCCGTGCACACCGCATTTCAAGTCCAAAAACTGCAGATCCCACATTACACCACTACATACAAGCAAGGTCTGACTGTGGTTTTGTAACACAAGTTCTTCCTTCTCTGGTACATCCAATCATCACGATTTTTGCCCCGAAAGACATATAGTGAACAACCTGATAAAAACAGTTCGTACCCAAAAATAACGGCAGCAAACTATAAACAGAACAGTGAAATGGAAGAGTGCTTGGATTCCTGAAATCACTCCAGACGAATGCAGGGAAAGAGACCTTCAAAAGTCCATGACCGAATTCCTCACCGTTCCTTGCCATACATCCTTTCTCACCTCTAATGAAAATGACATCGACGAGCCCGAAAAAAAAAGCCTGATACGCTGGAAATACTAGAATTTTGGATGGTTCGGTTTAAAATGTTCCCATCTAACGCCAACCTTCGGATTCAGGGACAAGTGTGACATTTGTTTGTAATTGCATGCTTTGTTCAAGTAACCACGATAGAGTTACCATAATGCTCTTAGCTAACTTGGTCATCAAACAGACATCATAGCCCACATTTTCATAGAAGATCCCCACACATCGACAAGTATACAAAACGTCACCATAGGTGCAGACGCTAGTTCTATTACGCCTAAGATAGTGCTCACGCTTGAACTGTCGTAAATTGTTAGGTCAAAGTGGGTGTTTAGATATTTTATCCACTCAGGCCTCATCACCTAAAGTCTAGTGCGAGATTGTGGTCATGGTCAACTTAGGCTCCATACACCACTCAGAATTATTCCACCAATATCCATTCTAACAGCATTATACGCCACCTACAGCCCCTCAACACTCTTCCTATCTTCCAATGACATCCATACTACACCACACAAGCAATGGTCTGACTGCGGGTTTGTACCCAAGTCCTTCGCTTCTCTGGTACATCACCCCTCTCTGTTAAATGATTTTTATGTAGTGAGAATCAAAATTCACATGCCAACACAAACGGCAGTAAACTGTAAAGAGCACATCGAAATGGGAGATTGTCTAAGCCCTGAAACAATGGTTAGAAGCACACGTTGATAATTCTATAACCATATATTTTAGACTCAAATCCACAGAGGAATGACATCAACACGTCTCTCCCACACCGCAACCCTTTCTACCATTCAGTAAAAAAGTGACGCAGGTACCATGAGTTGCAATAGACACTTGACTATCAGATCTCACCCACAAATCCATACATCCCAATACACTAGCACAAACAAACATAAGTGGAGGGGCAGCAAAATCATTCGTCCAGACAGACGTGTTTATAGAAGGTATTACCATATTTAGACATACAGACACAGAGAGAGACGCACAAACACTCACATTTCCATGCATTCAGCGAGCTAGACACAACAACCAGCCCCAATCATGGCGACGAAAAAGTGGGGTAGAACCCACATGGCTCATAACTGACCAAAAAATCATCAGTAACATATGTTTCAGGCACCATACTCTTCACATCAACATCATCTCATTTATTTCACACTACAGATCTCACTACCATCCAGTATCATGTGTGCTAGGTACAAAACTGTTCACATCAGCACCAACACGTCTATCCCACACCTAAGCTTTTTCTGCCATTCAGTAACATGTGCCCCCATGTACCACGAGTAGCAGTAGACACTTGGTCATCAGACAGATATCATAACTCCCATATTCATACTAGGTCTCACCCACAAATCCATATGTCACCTCACACAAGCATAAGTGCAGGAACAGCACATCATACATCCAGACAAACGAGATAAAGGAAGGTATCTCCACATTTACGCAAAAAAACACACAGAGATAGAGACGCATACACACGTACATTTCCATGTCTATAGCGATCTCGACTCAACAACTAGCCCAATCATGGCAACGAAAAAGTGGAACAGAACACCCATGACTGGCCAAAAATCATAGAAAGACACACATAAACACATACATACACACTCACATGTCAATGCATTCACACAGTTCCATTCATCACCACACATATGCACATAACTGGAGGAAAGAGACTGAACATGCTAGATCCAACTAAAAAGAGTTACAGGATGTGTGAAGTTTGAAATCACAGCCACGTCTGGCCCACACCGCAACCCTTTCTGTCATTTAGTAACATGTGACCCAGGTACCATGATTTACAATGGACACTTGTCTATCAGACGGATATCATTACCTCCATATTCATACTAGGTCTCACCCACAAACCCATACGTCTCGACACAAGCACAAACATATGGGAGGAACAGCAATTCATACATCCAGATAAATGAGTTTAAGGAAGGTATCACCATACTTACACATACAGACACAGAGAAAGACGCACACAGACACATATATCCATGCCTACAGCGATTTCAACACAACAACCAGCCCAATCATGGCAAAGAAAAAGTGGGACAGAACCACCATGGCTCAAGACTGACAAAAAAAATCATCATTAACATGTGTTCCAAGTAACAAACTCCTCACATCAAAATCATATCATTTAACTCACACTACAGACCTCTCTGCCATTCAGTATCGTTGGTAATATGTACAGAGCTGTTCACATGATCAGCACCACCTCTATCCCACGCCACAAGCCTTTTCTGCTATTCAGTAATATTTGCCCCACGTACCACGAGTATCAGTAGGCACATGGTCATCAGACAAATATCATAACTCCCATACTCATACTAGGTCTCACACACTAATCCATACGTCACCACACACAAGCACACACAAACAAACATCAGACAGACGTTAGAGTGTGTGCAAAGGATGACATGTTTTTGCCGTACACCTCAGTACTTATCACATCATCAATTAATTACATCAACACATAGTTAGCCAGTCATTGTGAAATCTCAAAGTCGAGTAGAATCCTATCGTGATAGACACACAACCACATAGAAAGACACACACTCACATGTCCATGCATACACACAGTTACCATACATCACCACACACACACACATACATGTAACTGGAGGAAAAAGACTGAACACCCTAGGTCCAGACTGAATAGCTACAGGATGTGCGAAATATTTCATTTCTTTGCCACAAACCTCGGTGCTCATCATACCCAAATGATTACATCTACATAGGTGTCCACTGATGGAAAAATCTCAAGTAGACTCCTACCACCATAATTACACACATAACCACACAGGAACACGTACACACACATATGTCCATGCATATACCACAATTTCATAAGTTACCACATACATACAAGTAACTGCAGGAAAGGGACCCGACACACGACGTCCACACTAAGGTGTTACATGATAGGCAGATGATAGCATTTCTTTACAATACACCTCAGTGCTCACCACACATACTTGATTTCTAATGTGCCATCAGTATAGCTGGTGGCTGGAACTAAGCTCTGGCAATGTTTGGCCAAAAGTCATTTGTTAATAGCAGCTCATCAAAGACAAATTTTGGGTGAACCTGCCCAGGCGGGCGCGGAGAGAGGTGGCCACCCTTCCTCACAGCGGACGCGTACATCGTGTTTTAGTAGGTCGGTATACCGGCATATATTACCGCCTCGAGCGCAATGAAATTCCGGTCTTCAGTGCGGTCCTAAAAATGCGGTTACCGGTAATAAGTCCCGGTCGGAAAACTCCGGTAATCCATCGCGGTCCGCCCTTTTAGACCGGCATTTTACTGTATTCCTGTCCGCAGTGGGGAAGGGTGGCCACCTCTCGCCGCGCCCGCCTGGGCAGGTTCACCCAAAATTTGTCTTTGATGAGCTGCTATTAACAAATGACTTTTGGCCAAACATTGCCAAGAGCTTAGTTCCAGCCACCAGCTATACTGATGGCACATTAGAAATCAAGTATGTGTGGTGAGCACTGAGGTGTATTGTAAAGAAATGCTATCATCTGCCTATCATGTAACACCTTAGTGTGAACGTCGTGTGTCGGGTCCCTTTCCTGCAGTTACTTGTATGTATGTGGTAACTTATGAAATTGTGGTATATGCATGGACATATGTGTGTGTACGTGTTCCTGTGTGGTTATGTGTATAATTATGGTGGTAGGAGTCTACTTGAGATTTTTCCATCAGTGGACACCTATGTAGATGTAATCATTTGGGTATGATGAGCACCGAGGTTTGTGGCAAAGAAATGAAATATTTCGCACATCCTGTAGCTATTCAGTCTGGACCTAGGGTGTTCAGTCCTTTTCCTCCAGTTACATGTATGTGTGTGTGTGTGGTGATGTATGGTAACTGTGTGTATGCATGGACATGTGAGTGTGTGTCTTTCTATGTGGTTGTGTGTCTATCACGATAGTATTCTACTCGACTTTGAGATTTCACAATGACTGGCTACCTATGTGTTGATGTAATTAATTGATAATGTGATAAGTACTGAGGTGTACGGCAAAAACATGTCATCCTTTGCACACACTCTAACGTCTGTCTAATGTTTGTTTGTGTGTGCTTGTGTGTGGTGACGTATGGATTAGTGTGTGAGACCTAGTATGAGTATGGGAGTTATGATATTTGTCTGATGACCATGTGCCTACTGATACTCGTGGTACGTGGGGCAAATATTACTGAATAGCAGAAAAGGCTTGTGGCGTGGGATAGAGGTGGTGCTGATCATGTGAACAGCTCTGTACATATTACCAACGATACTGAATGGCAGAGAGGTCTGTAGTGTGAGTTAAATGATATGATTTTGATGTGAGGAGTTTGTTACTTGGAACACATGTTAATGATGATTTTTTTGTCAGTCTTGAGCCATGGTGGTTCTGTCCCACTTTTTCTTTGCCATGATTGGGCTGGTTGTTGTGTTGAAATCGCTGTAGGCATGGATATATGTGTCTGTGTGCGTCTTTCTCTGTGTCTGTATGTGTAAGTATGGTGATACCTTCCTTAAACTCATTTATCTGGATGTATGAATTGCTGTTCCTCCCATATGTTTGTGCTTGTGTCGAGACGTATGGGTTTGTGGGTGAGACCTAGTATGAATATGGAGGTAATGATATCCGTCTGATAGACAAGTGTCCATTGTAAATCATGGTACCTGGGTCACATGTTACTAAATGACAGAAAGGGTTGCGGTGTGGGCCAGACGTGGCTGTGATTTCAAACTTCACACATCCTGTAACTCTTTTTAGTTGGATCTAGCATGTTCAGTCTCTTTCCTCCAGTTATGTGCATATGTGTGGTGATGAATGGAACTGTGTGAATGCATTGACATGTGAGTGTGTATGTATGTGTTTATGTGTGTCTTTCTATGATTTTTGGCCAGTCATGGGTGTTCTGTTCCACTTTTTTCGTTGCCATGATTGGGCTAGTTGTTGAGTCGAGATCGCTATAGACATGGAAATGTACGTGTGTATGCGTCTCTATCTCTGTGTGTTTTTTGCGTAAATGTGGAGATACCTTCCTTTATCTCGTTTGTCTGGATGTATGATGTGCTGTTCCTGCACTTATGCTTGTGTGAGGTGACATATGGATTTGTGGGTGAGACCTAGTATGAATATGGGAGTTATGATATCTGTCTGATGACCAAGTGTCTACTGCTACTCGTGGTACATGGGGGCACATGTTACTGAATGGCAGAAAAGCTTAGGTGTGGGATAGACGTGTTGGTGCTGATGTGAACAGTTTTGTACCTAGCACACATGATACTGGATGGTAGTGAGATCTGTAGTGTGAAATAAATGAGATGATGTTGATGTGAAGAGTATGGTGCCTGAAACATATGTTACTGATGATTTTTTGGTCAGTTATGAGCCATGTGGGTTCTACCCCACTTTTTCGTCGCCATGATTGGGGCTGGTTGTTGTGTCTAGCTCGCTGAATGCATGGAAATGTGAGTGTTTGTGCGTCTCTCTCTGTGTCTGTATGTCTAAATATGGTAATACCTTCTATAAACACGTCTGTCTGGACGAATGATTTTGCTGCCCCTCCACTTATGTTTGTTTGTGCTAGTGTATTGAGATGTATGGATTTGTGGGTGAGATCTGATAGTCAAGTGTCTATTGCAACTCATGGTACCTGCGTCACTTTTTTACTGAATGGTAGAAAGGGTTGCGGTGTGGGAGAGACGTGTTGATGTCATTCCTCTGTGGATTTGAGTCTAAAATATATGGTTATAGAATTATCAACGTGTGCTTCTAACCATTGTTTCAGGGCTTAGACAATCTCCATTTCGATGTGCTCTTTACAGTTTACTGCCGTTTGTGTTGGCATGTGAATTTTGATTCTCACTACATAAAAATCATTTAACAGAGAGGGGTGATGTACCAGAGAAGCGAAGGACTTGGGTACAAACCCGCAGTCAGACCATTGCTTGTGTGGTGTAGTATGGATGTCATTGGAAGATAGGAAGAGTGTTGAGGGGCTGTAGGTGGCGTATAATGCTGTTAGAATGGATATTGGTGGAATAATTCTGAGTGGTGTATGGAGCCTAAGTTGACCATGACCACAATCTCGCACTAGACTTTAGGTGATGAGGCCTGAGTGGATAAAATATCTAAACACCCACTTTGACCTAACAATTTACGACAGTTCAAGCGTGAGCACTATCTTAGGCGTAATAGAACTAGCGTCTGCACCTATGGATACTTGTCGATACTTTACAGTGTGTAGGGATCTTCTATGAATAATGTGGGCTATGATGTCTGTTTGATGACCAAGTTAGCTAAGAGCATTATGGTAACTCTATCGTGGTTACTTGAACAAGCATGCAATTACAAACAAATGTCACACTTGGCCCTGAATCCGAAGGTTGGCGTTAGATGGGAACATTTTAAACCGAACCATCCAAAATTCTAGTATTTCCAGCGTATCAGGCTTTTTTTTTCGGGCTCGTCGATGTCATTTTCATTAGAGGTGAGAAAGGATGTATGGCAAGGAACGGTGAGGAATTCGGTCATGGACTTTTGAAGGTCTCTTTCCCTGCATTCGTCTGGAGTGATTTCAGGAATCCAAGCACTCTTCCATTTCACTGTTCTGTTTATAGTTTGCTGCCGTTATTTTTGGGGTACGAACTGTTTTTATCAGGTTGTTCACTATATGTCTTTCGGGGCAAAAATCGTGATGATTGGATGTACCAGAGAAGGAAGAACTTGTGTTACAAACCACAGTCAGACCTTGCTTGTATGTAGTGGTGTAATGTGGGGATCCGCAGTTTTTGGACTTGAAATGCGGTGTGCACGGGAAGGCAGCTAGAGTGTAAATATGATGATTCCTTTCTTTCACTCGCCAGTCTGAGTGTAGTGTGTGTAGTTCATTTCCACCACTAATGTGTGTTTTGTGACGTATGCAGCTGTGAGTGAGCATCAAAAGTACGACATTGCCGCCTGTGTTAAGAGAGGCTCTTGAATCTACTCATGCCTTCATGGTACTAGGGTCACATGTTACTGGATGGCTTGTGGCTATGTGGGTGATATGAGATGATGCTGATGTGAACAGTTTCGTACTTATGCACTTGCTACTAGATGGTTAAGTTGGCTGATTTGAGTGAGAGGCGAGGCGATGCTAATGTAATCAGTTTGGTACCTGCGGGGTAGCTGTTAACGATGGCTTTTTCTGGTTCCATTGTTAATGTGAAGTCCACAGTTTTTGGAATTGAAATGCTGTTTGCGAGGGAAGGCAGCTAGAGTGTAAATATGGTGATATCTTTCTTTCACTCGTCTGTCTGCGCGTAGGTGTGTGTAGTTAATTTCCACCACTAATGTGTGTGTGTGTTTGTGTGTGCGCGCGCGCGCGCGCGTCTTTCAATGTACGTCTCTCTCTGCGTAAATATGGTCAGACCTTCCTTTAACTCGTTTGTCTGCATGTAGGATGTGCGGTTCATCTCATCCACTAATGTGTGTGTCTGTGTGTGTGTGTGTGTGTGTGTGTGTGTGTGTGTGTGTGTGTGTGTGTGTGTGGGTGGGTGGGTGGGTGCGTCTTTCAGTGTATGTCTCTCTCTGCGTAAATATGATCAGACCTTCCTTTAACTCGTTTGTCTGGATGTAGGATGTGCGGTTCATCTCCTCCACTAATGTTTGTGTCTGTGTGTGTGCGTCTTTCTGCGTATGTATGCGTAAATATGGTCAGACCTTCCTTTAACTCGTTTGTCTGGATGTAGGATGTGCGGTTCATCTCCTCCACTAATGTGTGTGTCAGTGTGTGTGTTTTATGACGTATGTAGCTGTGAGTGAGCATTCACAGTACGACATTGCAGCCTGTGTTAAGAAATGCTCTTGAATCTACTCATGCCTTTGTGGTACTAGGTGCACATGTTACTAGATGGCTTGTTGTTATGTGGGTGATATGAGATGATGCTGATGTGCACAGTTTCATGCTTGTGAACATGCTACTAGATGGCGAAGATGGCTCATGTGTGTGAGAGGCGAGGCGATACTAATGTGAACAGTGTGGTACCTGGTAGCTATTACTGATGGATTTTTTCTGGTTCCAGGGATAATGATACTATAGAAAAAGTGTGTATATATCCTCATCAAGTATTCTCACTGTTTGCTGTATATTATTTCCAATTACCACTCGTGTTTCACCTACAGTGCCCATAGCTACATCCATTTGCCTTATACCTACCCAAATCCTTCCTAAAACTTATCCTTTAATGAGTGCGGGTGTGTTTTTTTATGTATAGAGCAACAGAGACAAGAGACGATTGTGATATTAAAATTGTTCAACCGACTGGCTGACTGTTTGCTCCTCCCCCTCAATGCAGTATGAATGCTAGTTTAGGTCACGTTAGGCCTTCGTCTGATTTGAATCTTTGCTTTTGAAAGTGTACACAACCATAGAGATGTTATCAGTTTAACGTGGAATCAGAGCCACAGAAGCGTTCTGTACCAGAGGTGAAGGTGGGTTCAGGGCTTATGAAAATCACCGTCCAGACAGGGATTCGAACCGAAGACCTTTCTATCTCCGGTCAGACGCCTTAACCACTGAGCCACTGTCGAGATTTGATGTTTATACGAATTCTTTCTGCCCTCGTGACATTCGAGTTTGAGATACACCCGTAAGTTGCATGTCTATGTTATTCACAGCAATGTGTGACAGAGAGTATGTGTCACCCCACATTAAATACATTTTTCATCTCATAAACATTAGCAACGTTTTTAAAAGGTATACATGCTTTTTGGCATGGATTTCATAACGTGTAAGACAATAAATGGATATTAAGTGAAAACTCAGATAAAAAATTGGGGGGGGGGGCAGGATGTGAATGCAAGAGAGGCCTATGACACACATGGAATCATAAGTATTGAATGATGTATTATATTGCAATAAAATGTATTTTAAAATTTCAATAAATCTGTAACATTTATCAAGAAATTATGTTTTTTTATTTAACGAATCCCCTACCCAATTTTTTTTATATTCCTTGGATTAGTATAGTATTTTTATTACGAGTATGAAATACTAGAAATAAAAAGAGAACAGCGTTTAAAACTGACATATCACAAAAGGCGTGTTGAGGTAATAAGTGTGTATAAAAAAATGGCAGCTACAAATAAATGACCTTACATAATGTACAACGAACAGGACTTGTTATTTGAACCAATAATACTGTTTGCAGAAGGCAACAAATGTTTTAGAAGCTAATTTTATGGTAACCAAATAATTAACGAATTATAATGATTCGAAATATCAATAAGACCTGAAAAAATGCTCCTCGAAGGCCTAGGAAGAAAATTATAGGTTTGGTAATAACGATTGTTGAGGGATCTATCATTTGTACCAGCTAGCAGTGTATAAATGACGCGCACATTCCACGGCAGAAAATCACGCTAGAAATAGCGTATTAACGATTGTTGAGGATCTATCATTTGTACAGCTAGCAGTGTATAACATGACGCGCACATTCCACGGCAGAAAATCACGCTAGAAATAGCGTATACTGCATGTTCAGACGAATATTCTTGAAAGACGTGTACCGTGTCTAACGGGAGCAAACGCGTCACCCACGCCGAGTACAATACACCCGGAAATACGCTGCGCTAGGAAAGTACGCACTCCAGGAATAGCGTATAACGGTACCGTTGCTCGCCGACGCGTATGTGTGGCGCGCGCTGGAATAGCAACAACCGTTGTCGCCTGCGGGGTTGTGCGTCCGACTAAGCTCACAGAATACTCAGATTCAGGTTACGCGAGCCATGGAATGTCTGCGCAGATTGAGGTTTGTGCTTCCATCTGGGCGGTCGATCAAGGAACTATCGTTTGCGCAAACGCGGCCGGTGCTGCCCCCCTAGCGGCCACCAAATGAACTAACGACCGCCATCTTGTGACGTGAACGCTGATTGGCTTATTCAAAAGCCCGCCGGAGAGGGAGGGGAGGGAGGTGCCCCCCCACCACCTCGTGACTCATGGGTTTTCCTGGTTTCTATACAGAAACAAGGTCTTCTTACTACTGGGGATATAGAGAGAAGTAAAGGAATGGATTATAAAACTTTGGTCAGACCATTGCTCGAATATGGTAGTGTATAAGGGATTGCAATCCCGCAGTGTTTTCAATCCTGGCGGTCGGCATAGAAGTTGTTGTTAGTTGCTCTCGAAAATAAACTTTATATCATCTATAAAGTGTGTATTATGCAAAGAACTGGTGACAACTGGCATAGACTATGTTCTGTTATTCAAAAATAGGTCACAGTCAGTGGCGTAGCTAGCGTGAGTGACACCCGGGGCGGATATCGATGGTGTCACCCTTGAAAACTTAAATCCAAAATTGAGTATATTATATCATCTTTTAGGTGTAAATATGATATTAATAAAACATAATTAAATAAATTTATTGTTATTTAAAAACAATAGTTAAAAAATTCTAAGATAACACATTTAGAAGATATACAAATAAAATAAAACAATTGCTTTCACAATCCTCTATTCTAGCTTTAACAACTGCAAGCCAGTAAATCACATTTTCGAAGTTAAAATTGATTTACTTCATGTTCAATAATCAATATGGAAGATTTTAGCCACGTGTGATCACTGGTGATCGAAAGTGGTTTTAGATTAATTTTAACTCCTCTG
>JARYHS010014679.1:0-25000 GCA_031002005.1 Vandiemenella viatica
ACTTTCAAAATCCGATTTATTCAAAGCTATTATACTTACAAATATGATTGATATATGAAAATTACCACAGAATATCCAAGTTTGTATACCGGAAGGCGTGGCAGCACTAGTTCAGTATCCGTAGCGAATTCAGTTCAGTCAGCATTTGAGGATGATGCTTTAGCCGACAGGTTGATATTCAGCGATGAAGACACATCACATTTAACCGGAAAAGTGATTCGTCACAGTGTGCGACTCTGAGGTGCTGAAAATCCACTTGCACTTGTGACAGGTGACAATTGAAAGAGATTCACCAAAGGTCAGTGTTTTTCGTGAAATTTCAAAAACACGAATTTCGGAAAAAGAGATCGTGTGAAACACAATTAGCCCACTTTTCCCATGACGTAATGAAAGTTATCGATGCAGGTTCGCAAGTTGATGCAGTTTTCTTGGATTTTCAGAAAGCTTTTGATTCTGTACCACACAACCGATTTTTAGCGAAGATTCGAGCTTACGGTATTTCGGCTCAGATTTGCGAGTGGATACGTGATTTTCTAACTGATCGATCACAGTATGTCGTTGTCGAAGGGGAAGCCTCTTCTAAGATAAATGTTACTTCGGGCCTTCCTCAAGGAAGTGTAATAGGACCACTTCTTTTCTTAATATTTATAAACGATCTAGGTGACAACGTCAAATGCTGGTTGCGATTGTTTGCCGACGATGCAGTTATCGATAGGGAAATAAGGTACCCAGACGATTGATTAGAAATTCAGCGCGATTTAGATGCTATTTCGATTGGTGCCGTAAATGGCAGCTTACACTTAATTGCAAAAAGTGCAAGGCAATGCGGGTAAGTAACAAAAAGAATCAGTTTGTTCACGAGTACAAAATAAGCAATTCAGCTGTTGACACGGTTGATTCCCTGAAGTATCTGGGTGTGATAGTACAAAGCAACATGAAATGGGACATGCACATAACTTCCGTCGTAGGCAAGGCTAATTCTAAATTTCGATTCATAAGCCCGTTTTTTGAGGAACTGTTATGCTCAAACAAAGGAGATAGCGTATAAAACACTAGTGTGTCCGCATCTGGAATACTGTTGTGGGGTTTGGGATCCGTATCGCAAGGTTCTGATTGACTCAGTGGAGAGGGTGCAGAGGAGAGCTGCTAGATTCGTGACTTGTTGTTACAGCCCTTATGAAAGCGTCATAGAATTGATACATAGATTGGGATGGGATATTTTGGAAGGCAGACGACGTAGCTTGCGTTCGAATGTATTGGATAATAAGCGAAAAAAAAAAAACAAATTTCGAGTGCAATGAAATACTTCTTCCGCCAACCTATTTAGGGAGGGATAAGATTAGAGAAATAAGATGCCGTAAGGATGCTATTATGTATTCCTTCTTTCCTCGTGCTATTCGGGATTCGAATGCGCGGATTTAGGATTGGTGCTTAGCACCCTTTGCCACCCACAATGTTTGTGACTTGCAGAGTATGGGTGTAGATGTAGATGAAGTTGTATGGGCTGTATTCCTTCATTGAGAAGACTGTGAATGGTTCAGTTTACCCAGACATGTTACAGTTATGGTTGTTTCCGCAACTAGCTGAAGATACCACCGATTTTGTCTCCCCTCATCGGAACCTCGATGTTCGTGCTTACCTGAACCATGAACTCTCGCATCGCTGGACTGGCCGTGTTGGTGATGATGATCCCGCTTTCTTACCCTGGCCTCCCAGGTCGCCGGATTTGACGCCATGTGACTTCTTCCTTCGGGGACACATTAAGGACATTGTTTACATACCCCGACTATCAAAAACGATGGAAAAGCTGAAGAAACGGATCAGTGCTGTATTGATGAACATTGACGTGATCACGCTAAAAAATGTCTGGACTGAATTGAACTACCGCCCGGACGAGTGTCGTGTGACCAAGGGGGGCACACATAGAACATTAGTAGAGTGAGCATAAAACTTAGATATTTTGTGGTTTTTTTCGAATATCAATCATATTTGTACTTTGGAAAAAACCGTGTTTTGAAAGTGAATCATCCTTTTGTAGAAACCCTTTATATCGATATGTCAATATATCGATATTGTATATATCATATCGATATTTACATCAGTATCGCCGTATATCGAGAAAAATATCGATATGTCAATATATCGATATTTTTGCCTAAAGTCAGTAATTATCTAAAAATATTCCCAAAATATATCAAAAACTTTAAGGAAAATAAAGATACCTTTAAAAAAAAAACGTAAAATTTTATTAATTTATCCATTTTTACAATCTATAAAACCAGTCTTCGCCTGATTTAGAATTCAATTTTTTTTTTGTAACGTGTTCCCCCGTCAATCTACTGTTGTCCGGTGTTGCCAAGTTAACTGCAGAAGACACTCTTTCGGAACACGCAGAAGAGGTTTGGCATGTCAGGTATTTCGTCAACGCATTAACTGTTATTCACCAATGAAAAAACCAGTTAAAAACAGAAACTGATAACTTACGTCAATCCTCAAATTCGCAATGCAGATGCTTAATAAATACTACTCAATTATAAAAACAGCCTAACTGTTAATATTCAAATATGACGTTAACGTACATCTGTTAAATTTTACTAGCCTTTTATTTTTATTATTATTACTCCAATCAGTGTACAACTTTTTCAAAATGTCAAGAATACCTTTGAAGTGCATTTGTCATAATTGTTAAGAACCATGCCATTTATAAGGGCACTCAGACCCACACCTTTAATGAAATTGTATTTTAAAAATTATTTCTAGCAAGCTGGGAGTTTAGTAAATATGGTTTCGTATATTTTTATTGTAATTAACTGTGATTTTGTGTAACTCAACATTTGTTTCTGGAGATAAAATATGTAAATACTATTGAATGTGTTCAAGGACACTACTATGCATGAAGCATTAGTTAAAAGTTTGTAATTGTACTGATGTGAGCTACGGTGTTTATAGGACCACTTTGGACCGGATTATGCAGATAATTTTGTCAGTAAATATCTTTAATTTTCATTTCTGTGCGATTCATAATGATTGTGAATGATTTTGTACTAATTATGATTGTTTTAATATGATTTTAATTGTTTAAGTATTGTTACAATTTGAGAAACGTTTGTAGGTAGTATTTGCATTATTTTGGAATTTTCTATAAAGCTTAAACAAGCGATTGGCAGATACGAGTTACTTAGTTGAGTTTTAGTTTTGAAAAGTTTAGTTCTGAAAGTATTGCAAGTTATTATCGCTGGAGCATTTGTTTACATTTGTACGTAATATCTTTGTACGAAGTCCGATGTTTTTTGTAAAAAAAAAATAAACAAACTAGAAACATATTGGACTTATTAATTCATTTAAAACGAGATACCTATCACATTGTAACTAGAAACACGAAAACATTACAAAAACGTTCAAGGGAAATATTATTTCTTCAAAGATACTACAGGTGGGATGGCAGTAGGCGGCATTTGTTTTTGTTTCTGTCTAGATGGGCTGATTAATGGCGACGGTGTGTGGCGGCTAAAAGGTTCTGAGAATCAGAGCCGCCTATCGGCCATCGGGTGAGTCACGCAGACACAGAAACTAATAACGCCAGTCAGCCGGCGGTCACGTGCCAGTCGCGCGTCAGAGATAATAACCAACAGCGAGACTTGTTGCCCGCCCGCTTCGTTATATTCATTACGCACTAATAGAAACCGTTACTGCGAGTCGCTAGCGCAGATACGGCGCAACACAAAAAGCGCGGGAACCAATTAAACGCAATCACGAGCTACTATCTACGGAGTAAATATACAGACTTTTTTACGCATATGCATAAAACGATTAATGTATTTACAATGGCGCAACAATCCGAAATTGTAAACACATTAAACGCAACGTTAGATTGACGCTAAAAAACACAACAGGTAATTTACTTGCAAGTTTAGAAAAAAGCTTTTGATAATGTCAGGATTGTAGTCAATCCCCATTACTATTCAACTTGCATGTAATGGAAGTAATAGAGGGAGTAAAAGAATAATTTGAATGTGGCGTAAGTGTCCAAGGAGATAAAATCAGTATGCTACGATTTGCTGATGACATTGTCCTGAATAGACTGAGGATATAGAAAAGTTTCTGAATGTCACGAATAAAATACTGAAGGAAGAATTTGGGCTAAATATAGACCGAGGCAAAGCAAGACAAAAGTGATGAAATTGAGGAGTAATAATAGCAATAGTTCTAGAATAAATATAAAAATCGGATCTGATGCAGCAGAAGTAAGTGAATTCTTCTGCTTGTAAAATTACAACCGATGACCGAAGCAGGAATGGTGTTAAAAGCAGAATAGTACTAGCCAAAAGAGCCTTCTCGCAAAAGAGAAATATTTTTAGTTTCAAATATTGATCTAGGAATGAATGAGAAAGAACTTTTTAAATTTATTTGTGTGGAGCAAAGTAATTTATGGAAGCGAATCAAGGAAGTAGAAATACTGGAAAGAAGGAAAATTGAAAATCTTAAATATGCTGTACACCAGGGGTGACCAAATTTTTTCTTACCCCGTTCCCCTTTCGTTAAAAGAAAAAATTTTACACCTCCTGCAAGAATATTATTGTTAAAAATATAAAACAGTAAGTATAAAAGCGAATATGTATTTTTATTGCTTATAAAATCTCAAATTTTCTAAAAAAAAGTAAAAAATAAGATATTACAAACATTAAATTTACTGAGAAAGAACAAAGAAAAAATAAAGCAGTGGCAAGGATTAGGTTGCACTTTTCTTTTTCAGATGATTCGATATCATTTCTTATGTATTGGAAAGTGCACAATATCCAGTTTGTTTGTATTGCAACGAGAAGTGGAAACTCTCTTTATCACAAACTAGCTCGTACCCGCGACTTCGTAAGCGTGGATTAAGAATTTTTTGCCAGAATTGAATATAGAAAGTTGTTGGTAACGAAGGATTGGACCCAAACAACACCGAGTTGGCATAATATGACAGGAAAGCTATCACTATATCATTGTACCGTCGAACCTGTCTCTTGAAGAGAATCAATTACCAACATATTTCTGTCACTATTCGATAAGACCTCAAAATTTCACGACTACAACTGTTAATCATACTGGAAAAAATATCCTGTGCCCTTCATACAGATTTCCTTATAAAATTCCATCACAACGATATAGCCATTTAGTCGTCAAAACGTAACAAAAAGACGGAGACTTACTTCCGTATTTATAGTATTATTACTGCGGTTCACACACACACTGACTGCGAACAACACCTGAGGGATCATTATAACCTAAAAAAGTGTACACCTACAACATTGCAAGACTACCTACGATTTGCCTCGCATTGCACCCCTAACTTTCTAATATCTACAGTTTAACATTCAATCCAAATAACCTACTGCCCAGGCGTGACTCTTACGATCAAAAACAATTTTTAAAAATCTTAGCCTCCACGGAGATTTGAACCGGAGACCACGAACCAAACATTTGTAAGCAAGGGCTTTAACCACTGAGCTGTCTGACCGATACATTGAAAACCAGTATAGAGACGTCCATATCCAACGTGTCTGTCTATCGCCATTCAGTAGTATTTCGAAATTATGAGACAACATGTATTATTTATACAGATAATTTTTCAACCAAATGTAGACAGTATTTTTCTCCTGGTTTCAAAGGATAAGTGTGCAAAGTTTCATCGAGATCGGATGAAACTGTGGATTTGTATAAAGAACAAATAAACAAACATACATACATTCATCTTATATATATAGATGAATGCTTGAAAAAGGTACAAATAATCCCAGCGTTTACTGTGATATGATGGGATACTTTTTCTAACACCTCACCCAAAAACGTTGAATTATTCATTCTATTAAAATCCTATTTGGCAGTGGTAATATTTTCTGTTTGGGAAGCTTTCTCTTGGAGTACTACACTTAGTAAGTACAGGACTGTGCCGATATTTAACGTTTTCAGAGTTGCAACTTCTCAGTTCTGACAACGACGCATGAGAGGAAATTCGGTAAGTATGTGACGTCAGAGTATACTTTAAAACAAATAGAAAACTCTGTTGAGGTTTCATTTACAGAAACCTAAGCCTTCTCCTCCTTTCCCCCTCACCTTAATTTCTGTCACCGTTCTCCATACAAAACCACAGTTTTTATCCCATTTTGGTAATAGTTTATCCCACGAATTACCAGCACGTACTTCAAAACAAGGTGGTCTGGTAGCTCAGTGGTTAAGGCGCTTATTTCTGAATTGTAAGCACCTTAAATTTTGGTAAATTCTAGTTTCTTAGATTCAAGTAGAAGGGAGGAAGTAAGCTTTCATATAAACATATAGATTTCATTGCAAGTACAGGTTATGATAGGAACGTTTCAGTAGAAGCTGATACCACAACCCAATTCATTAAAATAAACCATTTTAAAAGCAGTAAAGACACATAACATTTAATAAAAGAACTTAAATAAACTTTTTATAATAATAAAGAAACTTTTAACTAACCTGGAATAGGATAATCCATTATAATCCATCTTGTGAACAACAGATTTTTGCTATGTGACCATTTCAATATTTCTGAACACTTTTAAGTAAAGTAAAGTAATTTTAAAATAAGAATAATTCAAAAGAAAGTCAAATTTACTAAAATTCCGTAGTTTCTGACCGTGTAAATAAATTTTTAAACACTTCGATAAATACACTTCACTTTTAACATTTTTTATCATAGGTTACTAGTAATTTCTCGATCGAAAAAGTAGATTTCTTGAAAGAACCAAAAAATCTAGTTTAATATATTTAAATTTCATAACATTCCATGCAGAAGAACAGATTTTATAGACATTTTAAAGATTATTTATTCGACACTAAACATACGTGGTTTCACTGAGGAATTATTTGCAAATAAACCAGACCATTTCCATAGATAAAATAACTTGTAAAACACGTAATTAATTCATTGAAAATTCTGGTGATTTTACTTTTTCAATAAGAACAATAGAAGAAGAATTATTAACAAAAACCCAAGTAACTTCAATTTTTCTGTAAATGTTGTTCGATCGCCTACTCAAATGTTTTATGCAATATTTAGAAATGTGACTTTGGAAATAAAATTCAGATTTTTTCTTCAAGTGAACTTTTGTGATTTTGTGGTAAAACCTTTCCTCAGCTTTGGGTTATAATGCTTTGTGGCGGCATTGTAGCATTTCAGTTGAGTTTCTAAGCAGGCAACATGGTCATTCAAAATTATTAAAGTCAGGTCAGAACATTTTTCTTCAAAGTGAACTTTCGGATAAGGTACTATACCAATACTCCAACCCCTAGTATGGCTTACGTCCACACAGAATGTTTCTCTCTACGTTATATTGTACTGTAAATTGTAGACGTATATTAATTATTATGTCAATTAAGTTGCATTGATATTTTGTACTTGGCTTGGGCAATCCATCGTATGTCTTTGTCAATAAATTAACGGTACAAAAATGTATATGAGTGATGCTTGAAGTGTCAATAAATGTGAAAACCAGACTGATGTTGGTAATTTTAATTTAAAAATTATGAAATTTTAATTTTGGACACTACAAATAATTTGAAAATGCTAAGAAACTATTTCCACCACAAGGAATTATTATTATTTACTATATCTGTAGCTATAAGTCTGCGCGTTTTAATTCATAGTTTTAAGTTCTCACTTCTGTCAGCAGTCGACAATTACTGCCATATTTCTATGCTTTCTATGGGCAAAACATGAAGTTTATTTCCTCAGGTTATGACCGTGGCTAAAATACGTACCTTACCTATATTTGACTTTAAGGGTTCGAATATTCACAGGTATTTCTATGTGATAGTTTATAATTCTCTCTCTCTCTCTTTTTTTTTTTTTTTTTTATTAAAATTGACATCTAAATTTTAATTGCTTTTTTTACTTATGTCTTTACGCTTCGTCGATGTCGAGGTCATTAGAAGCGGTGAAATAATAGGGTTAGGAATGGTAAAAATTTCGGCCATGGCCTTTTTAAAGAACCAGCCTGGCATTCAGCTGCAGTGAGTTCGCAATCTACCTGAGTGGCGGGACGGGAATCCAAACGCGGGTCCTTCCGAATGCGAGACCAGAACGCTATCTCCAAGCAATCTAGAAGTACTCTACCGGAACACAGACGATTTAAGCGTATAAGCAGATTTTGTGAGTTTTCTGAACTGATTTTTTTTTTCCTCCACCGTCTAAAGCAGTGGTTCCCAATTAGTTTTTTTTTCCGAGTAGCACTTCAAGAAAAGGCTCATCATCAAGTATCTCTTATAGCTGAAATGAGAAATAAAAACTGAAACCAATTTTTGAGATTTTTTTTTTGGCTGTCATCAGTCTTTCTACTGCCTCCATCCCTTCCTATCCTGCGCTAACCTCTTCATCTCTACATACCCCTTACAACCCATGTCCTCAATTATCTGTTTCATATATTCTAAACTCTGTCTTCCTCTACAGTTCTTACCTTCGACTGTTCCCTCCACTAACAAATTAACCAATCCAGCATGTCTCGAAATATGACCTACCAGCCTGTCTCTTCTTACCGTAAGCTTCTTCCACAAACTTCTTTCTTCACCCATCATTTCCAAAACTCGTTCATTTCTTACTTTGTCTGTCCATTTAATTTTCTGCATTCTTCTGTAGCACCACATTTCAAATGCTTCAATTTTCTTTATTTCCGGTATTCCTAAAGTCCATGTTTCGTTACCATAAAGTGCTGTGCCCCACACGAAGAGTTTTAAAAATTTCTTTCTAATTCCTAGATCAATATTTGAAACTAAAAGGTTTCTCTTTTTGCTAGTGCTATTCTGCTTTTAACATCATTCCTGCTTCGGCCATCGGTTGTAATTTTACTTCCCAAGTAAGAGAATTCACTCACTTCTCCTATTGCATCAGATCCTATTTTTATATTTAATCTACTAGTAGTGGTATCATTTCTGCTACATTTCTTCACTTTTGTCTTGCTTTGATTTATATTCAGTCCAAAATCGTCCTTCAGTATTTCGTTCATGCCATTCAGTAACTTCTCAATATCCTCAGCCCTCTCTGCTAACAAGACAATGTTATAAGCAAATCGTAGCATACTGATTTTTCCCCTTAAAACTTATGCCACATGGAAATTTTTCTTTGACATTCTTCATTGCTTCTTCTACATACAAGCTGAATATTAACGGGGATAGACAACAACCTTGTCTCACACCCTTTTTAACTGATGCCTGTCTCTCGTGATTCTTTACTTTTATTATAGCCACTTGATTCTTACATAGTTTGTAGAGTATTCTTCTATCTCGATATTTTAGACCTGACTTCTTTAAAATTTTGAACATCTTGTCGCACCTAACATTATCAAAAGCTTTTTCTAAATCAACAAATGCCATAAAAGTATCTTTGTTTTTCTTGATCTGCCCTTCAAGTATTAATATTAAAGACAGAATTGCTTCCCTTGTACCCCGATTTTTCCTAAACCCAAACTGATCTTCACATACTATCTCTTCTACTACCCTTTCCATCCTATTAAATTTTAATCCAAGAAACAAACGTGCAAAAGTGCTATTATTTTTATTATTTGCTGTCATCAGTCTCTCGATTGGTTTGACGCTATCCTCCATCCCTTCTTATCTTGTGCTAACCTCTTCATCTCAACATACCCGTTAAGACCCAAGTCCTCAACCATCTTCTTCATGTATCAGAATCTGTCTTCCTCTGCAATTCTTACCTTCGATTTTTCCCTCCACTAAAAAGTTAAACAATCCAGCATGTCTCAAAATATGACCAACTTTCTTTCCGTAAGACATCCACAAATTTCTTTCCTCGCTTATCATTTACAAAACTCGTTAATTTCATACTTTATCTGTCTACTTAATTTTCACCCTCCTTCTATAGCACCACATTTCAAATGCTTTAATTTTCTTTCTTTCCGGTATTCCTAAAGTCCATGTTTCGCTACCATAAAGTGCTGTGTTCCGCACATATAGTTTTAAAAAGTTCTTTCTGAGTCCTAGATCAATATGTGAAACTAAAAGATTTCTCTTTTTCATGAAAGCTCTTTTTGCTAGTGCTATTCTGCGTTTGACGTCATTCCTGCGTCGGCCATCGTATGTAATTGTACTTACCAAGCAGCTAAATTCAGTAACTTCTCCTATCGCATAAGGCCCTATTTTTTATTTAACCTTCTATTATCGGTGTAGTTCTATTACATACCATCACTGTTATTATAACAATTCTAATAATAATTGAAATCAGTAAAGTATATTTAAGTTTAATTGGGAAAACTTGCATATTTCCTTTGTACAAATCTGAGAATCATTATTGTTTTTTTTAGTGAGATTTAAGCTTAAACCATCTTCGAATTGAATTCGGTGGCGATATTTGATTTTCATGTTTGACACGGCCGAAAATCCGCTCTCGCAATGGTAAGTCGTGAAAAAGGGTAGTAAAAATTTTACTGTCGCTTTGCTAGCGTGATAAACCAATTTTACATCAGTTAAAAACTCTACCGGTGATTGCTCTATAAAATGGCTCTTTAGTCTGCTGTTGGATGGAATGTCTGTTAGTTTCTCTTGGTCAGAGTTGGTTGCATTGTCGGTGGAATGGTTTGTAGAAGGGTTTCTTTCTCCAGTTTCATTACAGCAATATTTTTGGAAAATAGCTGCCTAAACCTGTATATAGATTTTGCAAGTGGCATTTAACGGCTGCTTTTAAATCTTCATTCAAAGCGGAAAAAGTTGTTTCCAAAAAGAGTTTTAGATTCAGAAACAGGTCATAGTTACATACGGTTTGATATATTTTGGCGATTGTAACGTTTCCGTAACTTTCTTTTCAATTATCTTAGTGATTACCTTAGCGCGTACCTCTGGGGGTACGCGTACCACTAATTGGAAACCACTGGGCTAGATGTTAAGAGCTGTTGATAAAATTTTTTTGCACTGCAAAATAAAAACGTCGCTGGCCTTCAAGGTTGTCAACTTTGCACCAGTTTTCTTACGCCGTGTCTATCCGAAAAAAAGGTTTTACCTGGGAACATGGACTCTGTCCCCAATATCGACATCCACTTTAATAAAATGCGTTATGCCTGGCAGCTGGACGTCAACTCTATAGCTCAGCAACCTTCGTTGATTCCCGATGATGTCCGAGGTGTTAGTTACATCTGTCGCCACCAAGGCGCAGTTTGGATAACGTTTTTGGTATGGTGGCTATGTGTTTAACAGCACGGAAATTTCGAATATATTGCCTACTATGATGCTACTGCAATAAACATCGTAGCTAAATACTCCGAAAATCTAATCAAAGATGTAATCGTAGGCTTCCGCGGCCTGAGTCAGTTGATTACTGGCCGTCTGGGTGACGCCGCGTCATGATTCGTGTAGTCGACGTTTCGACCAATCTTCTGTGGTCTTCTTCAAGGGAAAAACAAAAAAATTTTCCCACCTCATGAAACATATCAATTAAAAAGACGACAATTAATTGTTATTTGTTTTTTTTTCTCTGAAAAACCGAGAAAGAACATTATAATTGGAGGATGAAATGCAATATTAATTTTCTCACTGTGATTGTGTCATTGTGTAATACTGAACTTAGTTTTATTTAAACAAAATCTGTTGATGGATGACCACCTTAAATAAATAGTGGATTAGTTTCAGATTGCTGTTCCGCTGTAACTATTTTCCTCGACGCGTAGTAATATTGCGGTAGTGAACATTAAGACTAAAATTATCAAGCAGTACGTAGATTGTAATGCACAGTTGATTCAAACGGCACCCAGTAGTATTAGTTAGGTTGTAATGCACCCTGTACCGCTAGATCAGTACAGGTATTATTGCGACTATACACATTGTTAGTTTACTTTCGAAAGTCACGTTTTTATCGGGCCCTATACAGTGTTCTAGTGGTTTAGTTGTTGCCCGCAGTGTAGGTCTCCTATACCAGGAAGGATTATCGGTTTTCGTTAAGACAGGGACGGAAGCGGCGATTTAGAAACCTTAGCTGATTTAAGAGGACGTATTAAGAATGCAATGCGCGAGGCCTTTAACGATTTTCACTCCAACTCTCTCTCTAAGAGTCTCACAGAAAACCCAAAGAAATTTTGGTCGTATGTACGAAAAGTTAATTGTACCAACAGCAATATTCCAGCACTAATTCGTGAAGGTTCCGAGGTTAATGAAAGCCGCGATAAAGCTATCTTACTAAATACTGTATTCAAAAATTCATTTACAAATGAACATAAGGATAGTATTCCCGTTTTCCCACGCCATGGCGAGTCGGTGATGGAATCATTACGAATAGATACTGCAGGTATCATTAAACAATTAGAGCTCCTGAAGTGGGGGAAAGCACCAGGCCCGGTTGGAATTCCAGTAAGAGTATTTTCAGAGTATGCGGAGGAAATCGGGCCATTTCTGTCTGATTTATTCAGTAAATCCCTAGAAGAGCGAAAAGTACCTTCAGACTGGAAAATCGCACAATTAACTCCGATTTTCAAAAAAGGTGATCGGAAACTATCGTCCCATATCTATAACATCTGTTTGTAATAGAGTAATGGAGCATATTATATGCTCGAACATTATGAATTTTCTAGATGATAATAATTTGCTTACAACAAATCAACACGGATTTCGGAAGAAAAGATCATGTGAAACACAGCTAGCCCTATTTACACACGACGTAATGAAAGTTATCTTTTCAGGTTCACAAGTAGATACAATTTTTTTAGATTTCCAGAAAGCCTTTGACTCTGTGCCACACAACCGCCTTTTAGCGAAGCTTCGAGCATACGGTATATCGGATCAGCTTTGTGAATGGATAAAGGATTTTCTAACTGGTTGGTCGCAGTATGTTGTCGTTGAAGGAGAAAGTTCTTCTAATCTAGATGTTACATCGGGTGTACCTCAAGGAAGTGTAATAGGACCACTTCTTTTCTTAATTTTTATAAACGATCTCGGAGACAAAGTGAAAAGCCTTTTTAGATTGTTTGCTGATGATGCGGTTATTTATAGGGAAGTAAGGAATTTGGCCGATTGCTTAGAAATTCAGCGTGACCTGGATATTATTTTGGCATGGTGCGCTGAGTGGCAACTTACGCTAAATTGTAAAAAGTTCAAGACAATGAGCATAACTAACCAAAAGAATCCAATTGTTCCAAAATACGAGTTAAACAATACAGTTATTGATATGGTCGATTATATGAAATATTTGGGAGTAACAGTACAAAGCAACATGAAATGGGACACACACATTAATTCGTTAGTAGGTAGAGCGAATTCTAGGCTGCAATTCATAGGTCGAATATTGAAAACTTGTAATGAACAAACAAAGGAGATAGCGTACAAATCTCTTGTGCGTCCACATTTGGATTATTGTTGTGCCATTTGGGACCCGTTTCGTAAGGGGTTGATCGAAAGTATAGAGAAAGTACAGACAAGAGCCGCTCGATTCGTGACCGCTTGCTACAGTCCTTAAGAAAGCGTTACAGAACTGATTAGTAGACTTGGCTGGGAGTCTCTGGTAGATAGACGACGCACGTTTCGTTTAAACTTATTGGTAAACATGTGTACTCCCACTTTCAGTTACGAGTGTAGTGAAATACTTTTTCCACCAACCTATTTGAGTCGGAAGGACAGGAAAGATAAAATTATAGAAATTAGGTGCCGCACTGATTCTTATATGAATTCTTTTTTCCCTCGTACCATTAGACCGAGCGTGGTGGTGTAACGGATAGCGTTCTGGCCTCGCATTCGGGAGGACGGCGGTTCGAATCCCCGTCCGGGCATCCAGATTTGGGTTTTCCATGGTTTCCCCAAATCACTCCAGGTGAATGCCGGGATGCTTCCTTCAAAAGGCCATGGCCGAATTCTTTCCCATTCCTTGCCCCCATCCTTTCCCGTCTCTAAAGACCACGTTGTTAAAAAGGGACGTTAAACTGTTACAAAAAAAAAAAAAAAAAAAAAAAAAAAACGTACCATTAGGGATTGGAATGCACAGCAAAGAGATTAGCTTTGGTGCTGAGCACCCTCTACCACCCACAATTTTGTGAATTGCAGAGTATATATGTAGATGTAGATGAATGCGAAGCCAATAGAAACCTTGTCACCAGGTCATTACGTCTACACGAGTCTTTACCTGCATTGAGCCATAAGATTTTTTAAGCAGCCTGATGTCCGTAGACTCGTAATTGCTCGTAATTGTTTGATTTTTTTGGGTCTTGGCAGAAAACGTTGGTCTGAGAGTGGAGCCGTGGGGATTGACTTATTTTCATATGTCCAAAACGTGAGCGGTAGCGCGCCTTACACCCTGGACTCTGTGGAGTCAGTAACTGGGGGTGAGGTTAGTGGAGACTCGTTCCCTTTGTGGTCGCCGCCACAACAGGTGGTGAGGAGAGCCAATCGATACGGCTGACCCACTCAGTAAACAGGACGAGTGGCGAGCCGTCTCCAGGGAGGACGCTGCGGCTCCAGGCCAACTGGCGGAGACGACCAGGACACAGCCAGACGATACAGACGTCACGGTGAAATCAGATAAAAAACGCGGGCACAATTAGGCACAGTTGAATCCACCCCTTTGAAGAAGTTCTCTACTGCAGCTGTTTTATATATATGCTGTTAGCCGTCATCCATAACTTCGTACGTCAGAACTTAAAATTTTTATTGTTAGAACTGGATATTAGAGCTATTTCCTAAGTCTGATTGACGTCTGGGAAGCATATTAAAAAACGACAAATTTTGGGTAGACACAAAATAATAGTCTGGGGTAACGTAAATTCACCACATCTATGCTGTATAACAAGATGTGTCCGCGTATGAACAGATCATACAAAAACTGACTGCGAGAGAAACAAAGATTTAGCGACCGATCCAACATTGCAGAGACTTACAGACGTTATCCGTTCGGACCGTTTTCAAAGTCTGAAAACCGAATACTTATTTATCAAGCAAAGTGTCCCATGTCCTTCCAGACGATAAATAGTGTTTCATTGTCAAATTTCATGAAGTTCGGTTTAGTCGTTTAGTAATGGAAACGTGACAAACAGACAGAGCGACAGAGGTACCTTCGCATTTACAGTTTAATACTAGTGTAGATACGTAACCACGGTGTCGCAGTCATTTGAGTCAGCAGTGTATAAGCCTTGGTGTGTGTATACTTCCATTCCCAACTGTCCCGTCGCACTCTGCATGAGCCAGGTTTTAAACCGTAATATTTTACAATCGTCTTCACCTCGCGTATCGTGTGTTCGACGCAGCGCTGCTGTCTGTAGCTTTGGTGACTGGTGGGTTTATTGTTCCTATCACTGGTTTTATATATGTTGCCTGAGGTGATCGCGCCACCATGAAAGTGTATAAAACTGCTTCCACTGGGCTCTTATGTCAGTCAGCGAATTCAACAATATATACATATCGAGGGAATGTAGGCTTTCTGGATGAGTCAGTTGCGTAAAATCTTCTATGGCTTTCCACAGGGATAACGCATCAGTAAAAGTACATAGCGACGTTTCACCGGAAGATGGAGCCGGAGGGAGGCTCCAAAACGTCGCTATGTATTTTTACTGACGCGCTATCCTGGTGGAAAGCCCGAGAAGATTTGACGCAATATATACATGTCGCTGGTTAAGTTGGCTCCGGAACCATGATGGTGTCCGGCGCTGACACGGGGTTAGCTGGTTCCAGTCCTGGTGGTGGACTTGGCCGGCAGGGTAGCAGAGGTGGTGGTGCATGATTCCTAACCACCAGACTGTGCGCATAAGTCCTGGGCTATATCCCAAACCTCTCCACAGTATGGAGTGACGGCTTACCACACTGTTGGTGGTGATTCCTCCTTCAGATGGGGACTTTAAGCCTGGCGAGCCCTAAGTGTCTTTCGGAAGAGTTGGCCAGAAAACAGGTTACACCCCCTCCTTTCTTTCATTCTTCATTCACTTGCAACGGAGACAACATATACAAACGACACAGTCGTCCACATAAAATCATTAACACATACATAAACTTCCAAAACTTGGGAAGGCAAAAGGAAACCACCCCAGTGAAATTTCCCGAGAAAGATACCGCCATCTAACGGAGGCTATGTATATAGGTGCATAGAATAAATACGACGAAGACGTGTCGCAATGAGTACGACTTGGTCACAATATCAGGTCCTCTGTGCTGTTCGTAAACAGTCATGGTGCAAAATTCTCAGTTGCCTATAAAAAAATGACGTCATAAGTGACGACAGAAAATGACATCATTCGTGATATTATCAATACAAGAAAATGATCGACTACATCGAACGGAAAAGGTAGCGAACACACCCTACATGAACAAGAAGAGAAAAGCAAGCTGCAGATAGAAAGGAATTTAGGAGGAAAATAGACAAAAGCAGAAAGCAAGAGAATATTTAACAGATCTAATTAAACGATTGACAGATGAGAGTAATAACTGCCTTCACACCTCATGTCTCCATCTCTGTTTGTCGTAATTGTCTTCATACGGGTGGAATAGTTCTGTCATCCACCACGTGCCAACTTCGACCACCTCTCTTCTTTTTCACAGTGACGGAATCTCTCAAAACATTCGCATCTTCTTTTCAGATGTATTAAAAGTAGGCGTATTACTAAATCTCGACGACGAAAAGCGGTATGGACAAGCGGTACAGAGATCTAAGGAACATGTTGGTTAGAAAAAACACAGTGTATCTATATAAAAGGCTACTTTGGTCACTGTGTAACCGTGTCCGTAACATTGGCGTCACGCATCCGGCCTTCGTTACAGGACCAATTGAGGACAGATATGTCACTGCAAAATTGAGGTTACGGGTGTCGTTTAATTACAATTACATTTCGCTAAGCAACACCGAATAAACTGATTGCCGGATAACCGAAAGAAAAGTACGTATAGCATTTAAATTAATATATTTATTATAAGTTGCCTTTGTTTATTTATATTTAGTCGATGTAGATTTTTTCTTGTACTCCTTGTCCAGAGATGTCACTATTACAATAAACTATGTCTAATTGCTTTTGCTGATGGCCTTTTATTACTCGAAATGGAGCTACAAGAGCAGAAATTGAGTACAATAGTAATCTAGTACTCAAGTCAAGCTAAGTTTAGCACCACATAAAACGACATTTAAGTTGCTCAAGGGCAAACTGATTAGAATAAGAATCGACGGTAAATACAATTCGTAGAGACCCAGTGTGCAGGTACTTAGGCATTCAATTGGATGAACGTTTAAACTTAGAGAAGACAATAGCACGAGCAGTGGCAGTCATGAATAAAATCATTAATATTGGCCAACGAAAATTCACTGTTCCAGTCCAAACAATAAGACTATATCATGATGCAATTTTATCCACTTTAGTGGGCTACTCAGCAAGTGTATGGGCAAAGCATCTAAAAAAATAAATAAAACCAAAACAGCGAGTCAGACGTGTCCAACGAGGAATACTTTTAAGAGTGACAGGAACATACCGAACTGTGGCAACAAATTCATTAACCGTTGCCATTGGTGTATGGCCACTGGACTTTGAAGTAAGGAAACGGGGTGCCATATACTGGCACAGAAAAGGGAAACAAGATAAGGTAGCAGAAATTGTAGGCAGCGAAGTAACATCTGAGATGCATATTCGGAAGCTTCTATCGGTGGAATGGCAACAAGAATGGGACATCAGTGAATTAGGTCGAAGAACATATGATATGTTTCCATCCGGAGAGGAGAGGTTAAAGTTGAAATACCTTCAACCCTCTCCCGGATTGATACACTACATTACTGGTCATGGGCCATACAATAGCTGGCTCCGAAGTCGAAATATGGTGGACTCAGACAGGTGCGAATGTGGTGAAGAGAGTACGCCGGAGCACGTGGTATGGGAATGTGAAAAAACAGCCAGTTTAAGAGAACACCAACAAGCTCGGCTGCAAGGTATGAGAATATTCGACACACTACGCAACGAAAGTATGTGGCATTTGATGGACGAGGCAGTTGATCTAGCCTCAAAATTTTGGAAGTAGAAATTTATAGAAAGTAAAAATGCCTAGCGAAATCAGAGGCCACAGATAGCAGAAGAGGAGAACAGAATTACAACTCGTGGAATAGAGGGAGCTAATTCCAGAAACAACTGCAGAGGAAACAATGATGCTGGAAGTCTGGCTATTACAACACCGGATTGACGGAAGATATCCTACGACAATGAGCAACATCAATCGTCGAAGGAACTTCAGTGTGCCCCAGAGAGGCCGTCTTCTGAGCGACAGCTGGGGCCGTCTTGGTATTCCAGGAGGTCAACTCTTGATGGCCTGGGTGGCTGACTTTGCTGCCGGTTCCAGGAGACTCTACCTTCGGAGCGCACTCAACATCGAGAAAAATGAACATTAGTGGACCGAAGTGCGGCTGTGACAATTGGTCGTGGTAATAGTAGTATTAGTAGTAATAGTGGTATTAGTGGTAGTAGTAATATTAGGAACAATAGCAGTAGTAGTAGATATTACCCACTCTGTTTAATAACAGTGGAAGTAGTAGAGACTTTGCAATTTAAATCAAATTATCTTAATTTAATTTAATTGCAATGGAACACACGCTCCGGTGGCAATTTCCCTAAAAGCCCATCTTCACCTTTTCTTGCAGTCACCTACATTTGCCCTCGGCAAATTTTAACCTTCAATTCTATCGACGTTTTTAGTAAATTATTCATCATTTCCCTTGGTAAATTATTCCAATACCTGACACCCTTACCTAAAAAAAAGAATCTTCCCACACCCTTGTGCCTGAAATCGAGTGCCAGTTTGTGGTAATGGTCATCTTTTCACTATCATGCACTACTTTTCATACCTACACCAATATCTTTCCATGCCTCATCGCCAGTATACGCCCTGTACACTCCCATGACCCTCCTCATCCTCCTCCTGTCTTGCAATGAATCCCATTCCAGCTCTGTTATCATATCTGTTACTGATTGCATTCTGCAATAATTTCCAGAAACAAATCTAGCAGCCCTTTTTTGCACCCTCTCCACCTTCTGTATTTGATACTCAAAATGTGGGTCTCATGCTACACTACCATATTCAAGCAGTGGCCTGACCAAAGTTTTGTAGCCCAACTTCTTTATTTCCTCGTACATCCCCTCATCACTCTCTCCAACAAGTTCAGAACTTTGAAACCTTTTCCTACCACCTGTCCAATGTGATATGCCCAGTTAAGCTTGTTATCAAATGTAATGACAAGATATTTACATTTCAAGTCTTCAGCAAGCAATTCTTTTCCCATCTTATAATCATAATCAACTTTTTGTTTTTTATTTATGTATCTAATTAGCTGACTCTTCTTTGCATTTATCTTCATCCCATGTTTACCAACCCAACTAGATATCCTGTCCAGATCACCCTGCAACTGTTTACAGTCCTTTACCGTTTTGAACCTTTCATATAGCATTTTGTCATCTGCAAACAATCTAATTTCAGATAGTAAACAATCAACACAATTATTCGTTAGAATAATGAATAACAATGGTCGCAGTACGCTACCCTGCGGCACTCCCATTCTTACTTCCACTTCTTTTGATACTGCATTTCCTACCCTAACTTTCTGTTTTCTACCTTTAAAAAAATTTTGTACCCAGAAAATCACTTTCTCATCCACTCCAATAATCTTGCCTTCATTGTTTAGATATAAATCAATATACTTGTAAAAATAATAGAAATAAGGGCCCAGTTTAGATACTAGGTGCGGGCTATGTTGTATATGAGAAAAAAAGAGAATAAATAATCAATAGCTTCAGTATTAAGAATTATAATAAACACCACGATGATACAGTTATTTGTGAATTTCAGACTGCAAAATGGTGCTTCCGAAAAAAAGGCTGTTGTTTCTCTATCTACTAACTCAAGTGAACAGCGAGTTCAGTTAATCGAAAATAGCTATGGAGGTCTGAGACGGCGTACTGACTAGTAAACACAACCAAACACTCGCGTGGTGTTTTTCGAACTTATCGATAGTCGACGCGGTGATGAGATCGACTGGGAATGTTTCCCCGCCCTCCGTCATTAATTAGCTTGCTCGCGCGGTGTCGTCGGCAGGCGTCGGGGTGCCACAATAGGCGTCGCGGCGCCAACAATGGCAGCAATTTGCGGCGGCGCCTCTCGACGTCAGGGCCACCAGTGCACCTTAGGGCGGCGGAGTCTTGAGCGGCGCGAGCTCAAGGCGCGCGAAATCGACCGTGGGCGCCTGCCCGCCAGGCAACCGCCCACTCACCGCGGGCCGCCGTGGAGACGGCGCGCAGGGGCCGCACGGACGGGCAAACGAGGCGTTGCTAAATCGCTTCTGTGCGGGCAAAATAAACACATTGGCTATACACAAAAAATAAAAGCTTTGTTTGTATAAGTCTCACCGTCTATTTCTTTTCCTTTTAGGTTAGTAAATAACTGGTAAAAATGTTAGAAAAGTTATTCAACCCTAACACGTGCCCCAACAAGGGAAAAACCGAGCGTGGCGGGTGAGCGGTTAACGTTCTGACCTTCCATTCGGGAGGACGCGGGTTCGAATCTCCGTCTGGGCATCCTGATTTGGGTTTTACATGGTTTCCAAAAATCACTCCAGGCGAATGCCAGGATGCTTCCTTCAAAAAGGTCATGGTCGAATTCCCTCCCGTTCCTTGTCCCCAGTCCCATCCCGCCTCTAATGACCTCGACGTCAACGAGGCTTAAAGCCATAAGTTAAAAAACAGAAGAAAAACAAGAGAAAAAATCCCAATAAAAATGGTAACTCAAAAATTTGTAATTTCTCCTTCATTTTTAAATTTAATTTTTTAAAACATTGGAACAACTTAAATAGGGATCAGAACACCATTAATACTTTCAGTAGTGTAATATCTTATTACCTGCGTTAAATAGGAATAAAAAAGTTCAATATATGGATTCCTCGTCAAACTGTAGGTCTCCTTTAGGGCCAACAATCCTAGTTGTATCACTGTCGGGTACACATCCACAGCAAATACAATCCTAAACAAAGGCTTAACGTGGTCTTAGTTGGCCCAGACGAACATATATATATTAAATAATTTTTTCTTTGAGAAAGTTGGAAAATGGCGCCCATAGTCTCTCACTGCTTCAAACGGATATTGCTTTTCCGTTCATCTTGTGTACTAAGAACTATAAGGCGATGTGAATAGAGTTTCCGACTAAAGAATGACGAGCAGTAAAATCAAATGAGGTGTGTGCGTGTGTGTACAAACTAATGTAACACTTTGTGTGTTAATTGTGTTATTTCTTCACGATCCAAGTTTTAATGCCTGCAGTAAAAATTATTTAGTTCTTTTTGTTAATATACTTTGGCCTCTATCTTGTCAGGAAGTGTATCATCAAAAAAATGCCAAAGTCACAATTTCTTCAGTAAGATACACAAACCGACAAAAAAATGTTTACGGTTGTTTGAGAAACCTTGTCGTTATTTTCTTTCTAAAAGCAAAGGTGTTTTACAGAAACGGGGACGGCATTTTGTGGTTAAAGGAGTACGGTACCAAGCTCTTATGTACATTTTTACAATATACAAATATCTCTAAGTGCTTGTAATTCCTGATGAGACAAAGTAAATATAATATTTTCAGTATATTTGAATGCATCTAACATGATCGAAATTTGATTGTTTCTGTTTCGCATACACATAAAAATATAATAACTAATTTCAGGAGCTTTTTAGTGTCGTCCCTTAACCGTTGTCTTACAATAAGTCCTTTCCAATACTGTTCATAAAAAATTGATCGCCAATTCCAGTGTTTAGAAACGTCTTATTGTTCTAGGCATTTTGAAAAGTTTAAACAATCCTGTGCCTGCCTATCTTCCAAATGAAGTATCAGTGACTTTGGGGCACAAGAAGTTGTCTGTCCTTTTTTTTTTTTTTTTTTTTTTTTTTTTTTGCGGGTTCCATGGAACTGGAGTGAGCTACTTCTAATTAGTCCTCCGGTTTTTCTTTAAATTACGTTGTTTTAATTACTGTATTTAACTCTTGATTTTTGTATGTTTGTGAAGACCTTTCCTCTTTACACATCCTCATATAATACCACATTCTGTTCAACTTCTCTTCTCTCTGGTATCCACACACGTAGTTCCTTCGGACTTTTGGGTAAATATTCGAAAGTGGAAGGTATTTCCTTGACAATACTGTTCTCTCACAGACGCTACATGATCGTTTGGTTCCCTATAATAACATCAATCAGTAAATGAACTTAGAATTCCGCTAAAGTACAATAAAAGTTAAGACGTGACCCTATTGTTTCTGTATGTCCACAAAGAAAATTCTACAATTTTTTTAAAATAAAATTAAAAAAAGTATCTGAAGGATGTATTTTGATGAAAGACAATTCTACATATAAAAAGAAAAATTACATTTATTTCCGATGCAAGATTGTTTCCAAAAGCATAACAGCACGAGTATGATTAGTCTGTTTCAACATCAACAAACATACAGCTTCAAACACTGACACAGACAGAAGTTATAACCTTCTACAAGAAGTACATAACTTTACGGAAGTGAATCTTGAAAAAAAACTTAAGGATTGAAATTCCAAACTGCAGAAGAACGTTCAAAAATAAGTGGACAGATATAACACGAAATAAACGCCATTCAGAAATCGTGAGGAACAAAATGTATCACAGAAAGACATTTATTCGCTTATGGCTTTACACCTCCTGTTCATTGAGGTCATTAGAAGCGGGAGAGGACTAGTGACAAGAAACTGGAAGAAATTTGGCCGTAGCCTATCCAAGGAACTATCCAGAAATTCACTTGGAGTGGTTTTAAGAAACCATGGAAAAACCAAATCTCGATGGATTCAAACCCGCGCCCTTCCGAATGGCAGGCTCGCAGAAAGAAGAGACAGTGAAATAGTGACTGAGCAATGCAGAACGGCAGCACGAGGTTGTGTTCTAAAGAAAAGTGCAAGTAGAGCTATTTCCTGACCAACTCTTTGTATCAAAAATCGTAAGTGGAGCGAACTTTCTTAATATTTATTCATGTACACAAATAATGCAAAATTCTGAACAACACTGTATATTAGGGGTGCAACGGATCTCCGCATCCGCAAGTGCGGAACTTTTGCATGAAATCCCACATCCGCTTTCGCATCCGCAATATTTATTGCGGACGTTTATCCGATGTTTAATTTATATTGCAATATATATTATTCTTTTCTCTTTATACGAGATTCTGTCCATCGTCTCTTAACTAACAACAATGTGGTTGTTTTCTCTTGACGATCTTACAATAAAAATAACAATGAACTAAATGGTGTTATTATTTAACCGACGAATTTACAAGTTTAAAATTGCATTAAAACTTAAGCGCTTTCTTCACGGTCCAACTTACAGGACATCCGTATATAACTACAACAGAATGCGCTCATCCATTCACGCCAGTAAAAGGAGTCCAACAAAATGTTCCGACCAGTCCTTTCCACTCGTACTTTCTCGCTGCACACCATGTGTCCTTATCGCACACTCGCAGGATTTTTCCTCCAATCATGATCTAACAAGAACAGCAAGAACTCGTGTTGGTTGTTTGGGAGTCCCACGTCCTGCATGTAGTTCTCTAACCTCTTTCACGGCCCATCAAGGTTCTTTACCGAAAACGTAGGTCCTACAAGTTGTACTGTGAACGGGCCACCAGAGCGGTGGAAAGGCGGGTGGTGGGCACGAAGATGTGTGGTGACGTGGCATTGTGCTTGACGCTTGAATCAGTCGTGCCTCGAACTCCACAGAGTTCACATGACAAAGATTGTTTTTTTTAGACGTGTGCGTCGTTATGTAAATAATTTAATTCACTTGTGAAATCATCCCATGTTTTTTGTTGTTAAAAGATGAGGCAGAAAATAAATCAATGCCTTAGTATTATATGGACATTATTCTGAAAAATGTAGAATCTGGCATAAAAATATACTTATTTTTATGTTAAGTTTATTTATGATAAAATATTAAAATCTAAATAACCATAAATTTATTTTGTATTTCCGCATCCGCATACGTAAAACATCCACATCCGCGGATGTCAAACATTGAACATCCGCATCAGCATTTCAACCGCATGATTCGGCGATCACATCACTGTCGCCATCCTCTGGTGAAGGCTTCAATACACTTTGCAGCTCGGGTGCGCACCGCGACAGTACGTGTCGACTTCAAGGATTAATAAAGAGCTTCAGTTTGTGTACTGAAGTCGATTGTAGGATTTTCAAACGTTTTATTTAAACTGTTACAAAATATGCGTCTGTTTTTGCATGAATAAAGTATTTCAATAAGTTATTTGTGTGCTCTTGATCATTTTCTGAAGTTTGTTTTGTGCATAACATTCAGGCACTTATATCTCCAAAACCAATGGAAATATTGCACATGTGTATGAACTTTTTAACTCTATATTCATACTACCCACCTTCTTCAACATTCTCCATTTCTCCTGAATCACCCTGTATAACGATCATTGCGTCACCTCATTTTGCCTCTCCCGTCATTGCGATACAAATATGTCGATGGCTGAAGCAATTCTCAACAGGTACAAGTGACAGTGTGTGTTCGCATATGTGTCTATAAATTCGTCGCTAATCTGTCAGACAATCTCATTCAAAGCTCAACACGAAGTCAGTAATACTTTCGTAACAGTTTGTCACATACCTAGCGGCTGTACTCTAAGCGTTTACTGCATGATGCAGCCAACAAACTGACACTGTAGCGCCAGATATATGCCTGGACGACCAACGAGGCCTAGCCACAGATTAAGATACTGTCTAATTTGTTTCCCTAAACTGTCTCCCGCAATATCTGCCTCACTACATGCTGTAAAATAGTCGGAATTTTTGTTCGTACTTCCAGTTTCGCCTCGAACACCAAATAAAGTCCAGTAATTCGAACTTCGCGATGCGACAGCTGGCACCAACTCAAAAAAATAAACTAATTAATGTAAAAATTTAAATAACAGTAAAGAAAAATATTCTTCATTTAGATTTAATTTCTTCTAAGCAAGATATAAAGTTATTTTATAATTTTTAGTGTCTTTTTTTGA
>JARYHS010014680.1:0-11588 GCA_031002005.1 Vandiemenella viatica
CAAAATAATCTTTGTGTAGCATAATTCAGAAAGTTATAATTTTATTTAGATTGGTTATAGATGAAAATAAATGGAGATAGAAGAATTTAAATATATAAAAAATGAATTGACGAAATGTACATATATATAAGTAACTGACTCTAAAATGAAATGAGAGATGGCAAGTGACAGGTTTAACGTAGGTTTAGGCAAGGGGTGTGTCTGGTGTCAAGGATATATGGGTAGGCTAGTTCCCATCTGCAGAGTTCTGAAGGGGGTGGTGGTATTAGGAAAAACTCTAATAGCTCTAACTGTGAAACAGGTGTAGAAGTTGTTTGAATTATGGAAGTTCGCATGAATTGCAATGGGATGGTCTGGGTTGGAAGTATAAACTGATTGCCTGTGGCCATTCATTCTGTATGAAAGTTGTTGAATGGTGAGACCAATGTAAAAGGCAGTGCAGTGGATGCAGGTGATGTAAGGAACACGACCGATACCGGGGTTGTAGTATCGCCTAAGTGCCTTAACTTACACTCTTGTCGACTAACAGTTCTCTTAAAAACTCGGTAAATAATTTGAATTTGACCATGTAGCCAAGGTAACTCAACTGAATGCTCAGTTCGCCACTATATTCGTTACCCACGAATATAGAAAAGGGTTCTATGCTAACAACTGAAGCACACAAAGTCACTTTTAGAAAACTTCAAGGTTTTATTCTTCAAAATCAAAAGTTCAAAATTGCATTTACAGTTGAGCAGGCATATCGAACACTCGTTCCACAAGTTTGCAGATTGTGAAGAGAAACTAACCTACCGAAACCCCTTTAGTAAAGTTACAAGTTCATGGTGAGTCAACAGAGCCACGCCCCAATCATGATGGCCGAACCCGGTAGTGCCAACTGAACCTGAGCTACCAACATAAGTCGGAGTTGCCAACCTACTAACGCACACACGCTTAAATCATCTTGTTAGCACGACTTCAAACCCGGAAAAGACAGAAAGACGTCACCGCGACCTATAATTTATACCCTCGCTGACGTCAGAGCCAGAACGCGACTTTCTGCTAACACTTCTACGATTTAGATCTGAAATATCTCAGTAACTAAATGGTTATCCAAAACTTTAGGTGTGACAGTGTTTCGACATATTTAATTGTGAAATAATGAATATTTAGTGATTAACTTTAAGTGTTTGGTTTAAAAGTTCCCAGCGTATGAGTGGACTACTTTCGTACCTGGGGAACTACTATTATATTGGAAATATCTACTTTTCGTCATTTTATTAATGCCACGGTTTATGCAAATTGTTTTATTATCACTGTGTTCTACAAAAATTCCTGAGTTTATTGGTGTGATTTTTATTAAGATCGGTGCAGGGAAAGTTTACTTACGACGTAATCAAGGTGTGATTTCAGTTTTAATTTTATAACTTTATTTCTATTAGTTTTATCGCAAATCTAAAATTACCATGAGATTCTCTGAATAAGAATACATATTCTGAAAGTTGTCTCATCTCTGTATCTACTTTAGATCGGTTGAAATTTATTTCTAAGTTGACCTCATGGTCGTGATGAAAAATAAATCTTAATATCTCTATAAAATCGGTTCTATTAACTGGAATTACTTGAAATAATTATATGTTATATTAGATTTTTAGGTCTTCCCGGAAATCTACTTTTTATTTCGAATGTTCTCTAGGATTTTGAGATAAAAATTATTAAAAGTGAAGTGCATCTGACGAAGTATAAACAAATTGATTTAAGTTATTTAAACGTTCTGAAACTACGAAATTTTAGTGAATTTATCTTTTAATCGCATGATTACTTCCCTACAATTACTTTATTTTATTCAAAAGTGTGTGAAAACAGTGAAATACCAAATATTGGAAATTACTTGTGCACTGAACAGGATTATTATGGATTATCATATTAAGGTTAGTAAAAGGTGTTAATATCACTACAGAAAATTGATTTATTTGGTTTATTTACTATTGAGTTACTTTCTTGCTCGTTAATTGATCTAAAAATGGCAAAATGCTTCCGAAATAGAAATTCTTAAGTCCAAGGTAGTATTATTACTGATTACTTAATTTTCAGTTGATTAAAAGTTTGTTTATCACTATACCCAGTTTATATCCGGCATTTAACAACTACTGAAGGTCTTTACTGCATTCAAATCGGTTTAGAAACTTCAAGTTAACCTATATCAAAATCTATTATGTGAAACTGAATTTGGGGGATTTAAGCTACTCCCTCCCAAACTGATGTTTTCTTTTTGTTATCAAAGGTTTATTTAGAGCATTTATTTAATTATGGATACATTTATTATTCCTAAAGGGTTTTATTTAGTGTGATTGGTTACTGTGTCTCTTGTGCTACATAAAGCTTTACTCCCATAACCTCTACATGAACTGAAAACTGTCTTCTACTACAGAGTAAACTTTCCCTTAATGTCTAAAGGCGAGAGGCTAGAATTTAATAAAATTCTAAGATGCTTACAGTGAGTTGGTAAATAAGTTGAGTGGTAGCACATGTGGCATGTCCCATTATAGGGAAAGATTCGCCTGTGACAGGATTAGAGTAAGTAGTGGTGGCAGGGTGCATGCTGCAAGTTTAGCAGCGGGGTCTGTTACAAGGGAAAGATCCCTGTGGAGGTCTAGGAGAGTCGGCAGGTAAATACTTGTGAACCAAGATGTTATACAGATTGGGTGGTCTGATGAAGCAAGTGCGGGCAGCAGTGGGTAGGATTTTGGGAAGGAGGAGACACATTTCAGGGAAGGAACAAAGAAATCTTGCCCGCGGTGGAGTATCTGGTTTGTTTTCCTGTACCCTTCAAGTTCACATTTGACAACAAATGTGTGTTTTTGTCATCTTTCATGATTTGTAAGTTTCCATAAGAACTCCCATTTGTTGTTGTTGTATGCGTTACTATAATTTGAGTTATGTTATCCTGTTGCAAAATTATCTCCACACATAAAAAGATTCTATTGGAAATGTTTTGGAGAAGGAAGTATAAGTAATACAAAAAGAAGGTTGACACTATTGACAGCTATTTCAAAAAATAATAATTTTATGGAATAAATTGTTCCAGATTGCTTTACAAAAAATGTTTTTTAACATAAATTATTTCTATGCATAATCAAATTTGAAGTATCTGTTTTTAAAAAGTGGATTTCAACTTTCTAATTCTGCTCACACCATATGATCTATGGGCTCAAATTTTTCAAATACTGTAAAAGTTGACATGATTGTTGAGTTTAAATATCTCACAAAACAATGACAAAGTTTTTGTTGAGTTTTGATGAGGGGATATCCCAAAAAATCATCATTTGAATATTTATGTTCACCACAAAGAAATAGATTTTAATCTTGGCTTGCTTAGAATATGTGGTTCATGCAGTTTTGTCAAAAAATAGCTACCAAGCTTTGGGCTCGATCCCTAAACTGATGTAATTGGCTTGAGATCTGATGGAACAAGTATCATTGTAAAAGTTGGTGAATTTATGCCTTTGTACCAGCAATTATGTTTTGTCACACAATTGGCCATTGATGTATTATACCGCGGATGTAGATAACGAAGAGCTGGATGGGCTAATCAAAGCACAAAGTGTGACTGACCTAGCATTGGATCATCCACCTACTGAATTGGTTCCCAGGTATAAAGGTCTAAAAAAAGTGTGAAAAGTTGTTAAGTTTTTTAATAAGTCTTTTATTTATGATATTTGAATCAAACCAATGAGAATGGAGTTAGAAATGGCATTCTTGACAATGCTTATGTACCTAATACTTTCCAAATAAAGTGATGTTTTGACTTCTTAGTAGATAGATTCTACTGCTTTCACCATCTACTGCCTAGCATATGGAATGACTTCCTACCTGCACGTAAATCCTCTATCTACAAAGTCTCTTGAAACACTGACTGTAACATGGCTGTTCATGCGTCCTTTATAGAGCATGGCCGCTGTTATGAATTTTTCTTGGTTCTTACGCAACCTTATCCTTATTTCTTCTCCAATTTCGTTGAAAAATTTTTATATGTTATAGCTCCCAGTATAAATTTCAAATTAAGTTATTATAAATTTTCCCCTAAGTATAGCGGTTCTTTAATAACATAAAATTTCCTCTAATTCAAAAATTCTTGAGCGTAGTGCTAATTCTTTATTTACAACATTCTATAGATGTATAACATCGCTTGATTTTATGATAAAAACTACTCTTAACTCTAATTGTACATTAATTGAAAAACTTGAATACCATATTGTTTATTTCTGAAAATACAGGTGCTACTGATATGTAAGCTATGTAAACCTTTATTAAATTTAATTTTCTATCTGATTGTTATTTTATTTATTTGCTATCTAATCTCTTTATATAGCTCTCTTTCATAATTGTTTGCCGAGGCATTATGATGTCATACCGCCATTTTTCTCGTTCAAAATTTAAATCTTCTTTTCCTCTTTACAGCCTGATATTACTACAATCCTTATGAAAATCGCTCTATGTGCACAGTAAAACTCCTGTTTTCATTTAATGTACTCTTTTTGCTATGATAAGTTAAACTCCGTACAATTTGAAACATGAAATCTACCCAAAACATATTTTTCTTCCAATACGCTCACTTCTGCTGAATACAGATTCTATTTTTCCATATAATATGACTTAACTTTTCCTGCTTTATCTGAACTGTAAAGTTATTGTAACTGAAAAATTGGAGTTGTTAAATTAAAAAAAAAAAAAAAAAAAAAAACAGATTTTTTTCATGTGCGTTAGAGTATCACTAAATCTCGAATATATCCTTAATATAGGTTTATTGACCTAAAGTATTGTACCTCATTTGAATCATAATTTCCTTCTGCATTTCTGTACATGAAGGTAACAAAATCTGTTAAACAATAAGCCAAACATACTATGCAGAACATATTTATTTACATTACAATCGAACTTTAATGTTACTTTTAAGTTGGTAACTACTAGAAAAAGACTCTAAATGTGTTTTACTGTTTATTTTCTGTATGCTCACAGCTCTTTTAATTAATTTTGGCAAAATTAAGTTTATATAACTCAATGTATGTATTTCTTCTATTCACTTACCATATCAGATTTTCTAATTTGATTTTCTGTTAGAAATTCTTTTTCCTGAACAATTGTCGCAAAGCTGCAATGAGTAATCTGAAAAAAGAAAGGAAAAAAAATGGTGAAAAATCATTTAAATTATTAAATGAGCATGTCAAAATTCCTGAATATATATCATTTTTAAATGATTTATATGTTTTTGTTCATCTCATATGTTTTTCATTCATCACAACTTTCAACTTTGGTGATTGATGAGTCATTTTCCCTATCCTTTTTTATTTAAATGATAAAATTTGTGCTATGAAATGCACAATGATGCTAGTAAAGAGAAATATACTTTAAGATAGTATGAAAATAAAGTACAATAGTGAAAGTACACCAAATCTTACCAAGTCAAATTATTATTTTTTATCATTTTAATTCATTTGATTTTACTTTGATTGGCATTTACTGAGATTATACTTCAGCATAGTTATCATTGTCCAGTTTCTCCACATCCATGGATGCCATCACCACCTGTATCTTGTTTGACTTAGTGTTGTGGTGGGTTTGGTGGTGCACTTCCCCTTGTCATATGTATTCATCTAATTATGATTAAAATTAGTACTCAAATATAGTGTGTTCATGTGCCAGTGAAGGGCTTACTTTCTTTATCTTTCCAATTTTTTAATATCATTTTCATGTTAAAAATGATTTTTAAATGAAAAGAACTGTCTCATAAAGTATCAAATTTGCAAGAAGTAATCATTTAGTTATTTTATGAAAATCATTAACTTCATTAAAATCATTATAGTTTTCCTGCAAAATTTATAAAACTTAACATCATTGCTAATTTTGAAAGAAACTTTGAATTAGCAGTTATGGATATTAAGGGGGTTGAGGGGAAAATGGGAGGAGGGAACAAGATAAATTGTATTGTTTTATGATTAATCGCAAATGATGGAATAAAAGAATGATCTCTGGGTTTCCAGCTGGCATTTGGTATCATTAAGATAGTCTAACAGGAGTTTTTCAGTCTTTCAACAAACACCCTTTAATAGTTTGTGGCATGACACAATTATGTCATCAATATGCAGAAAGAGTGGATAGGTAGTTGTAAATTTAATGCATTTGGGTGATATTGAGGAATAATAAAATATTTTGGAAGTATAAAATAATCAGAGAAATAAGTAGGATTAATTATTTGTAAAGGCTCAGTTGTTCCATGAAGCATTGTTGAGTGTGGAAGCACACAGTATAAAACTAGTAAAGTGGTTGTTGTAAGTAGTCTGAAGCTGGAAGTCCCAATAAATGAAAAGCAAAGTGATAGCACAGTGTATGTAAGAGTAACGCAAGCCATGTTTCCCATTTATTAAGTATAAAGTGGAAACAGAAAGCAACTGGATGCTGTCCTTTCAGTTTTTTAGACAAGTGTTTTGTGGAGAACTGAGAGCCGTTAGGAATCAGTGGTCAGAACATTGTCGGACTGAAGCATGATCAGAACCTGCAATTGTAAGAGAAGAAGTACAATCCATGGTCAAGTATTTAAAATAAGTGTTGGTGGTGATGGAGACACTTGTGAAAGGAAGTAAATAAATCAACAGTGATATGTAAAGTGAACTGTGTTATAATTTATGAACATAAATGAACCTGCAAGCATAACAATCAGTGAGCTAAACAGAAATATTACCGAAAACATTATCGCAAGCCCATGAAATCACCGCTAAACTCTATCATGACAAGTTTTCATCCTGCAAGAAATTTTGTGGTATAATCATGATAAGATTATTAAATGAAATATATTTTGCAATTGTGAATTCTAATTTAAAGTTATGATGGAGGCACAAACAGATGGACATAAAAGCAAATGATTAAATCCATTCTGTTTCTCACTTGTAAGGTATGGAGTCCTAAAAAATAACAATAAAAAACAAATATGTATTGCAAGAATAGGCAATCTGAACAAGTTCAGCTGAAAATTGGCAGTTCATGAATGATGCATAATCCTAGAAGTATGGAAACTATTTATTAAGATCACAGAAATCTTTGAGTGCAAGTGTAGGTCAATCATAAAAATGCAACCATGGGATATGCTGCATTTCAATTAAATTAAATTACAAAAATGTACTTCTATATTTTTTTCTCTTTAAGAAATTATTTTGTGCCTCATAAGAGAGAAAAAATATGAAACAATACAAATAAAACTTATACTGCGCATAAATAAACTTCTAAATTCTATGAGTTGTTGCGTTGAATGCAAGGCTTGATAAAGGGTTTGATCCAAAATATTGTATTTTCTGTGTTTGTATGTTGTTTTTTATTGCTGCTGCCCTGCTCCATTCAACTTTGGTGAGTGTTGGGTGTACTTTATCTGTCCTTTCCATATAAATAAATAGACTTCAGTTATGCAACTTTTATAAATCAAATTTAAAATTTGTGAAATCCATTGAACATTTTTTAAATGCAGCTGATACAATTATAAAAAGCCAATTATTAATATTATTTCCATTTTGACCAGAATAGAAACAATATATATGTATCTACAAATTTCATCCAAAAGGTACCCACATTCATCGATGCAGGGGAGAAGCGTTATAAAAACACAAATTAGACCAAAGTTTTTAAAATGAAAATTCCGTTTGACAGTGAAAATAAGGAATGATAGAGAAAGTAAACCCAACACTCATTGCATTGCAAAATAGACATGAACACAAACACACTTTACAATACTTTGGTATAAAACTGAATTGTGTATACAAAGGAGACAGATGGCATGGGGATCAGATGTGTCCAAACAGTGGAGGGGAGGGGGGAGGGGGAAGAGAGAGAGGGAGGCAAACTGAGGCACTTGTCCTGAGTGACAGCTTGGGGGGGGGGGCAGCAAAATCAGTGTTTGAAGGGGGCAGATTATATCACGGGGACAATGGGAGTGGCAAATAATGTTCAAAGGGGCGGCAATCTCACAGTTTTTGCAGTGATTGGAAAATTCGTAGATCTGCCACTGTGTACAAACTGAAACTCGCCACAGGACTCATGTAAATTTATTATACAAAGGTATGTTTCAGAAGAGACTAAAGACAAAAATTCATAAAATGCACAACCAGTGACAAGATAAATTGCCACTGGAGATAATGCTATATCACATATACATTAAATTAAATATTCTAACAGCATTAAATTATTAAATATGTCAATTAATTACTTTAAATTTATTAATTACAATGTAAATGTAGGCTACACATGAAAATTTACAAAAATTAAATTAGGATCCAAAAAATGTGATGTACAGTAATGTTAAGATATATGAACAAAAACACCCAGACAATCATCCACACCTACACATGTGTTGCCTAAGCATGCATGATTGCCACAAGAGGTTTGAATTTTCTTGAAAAAATATTGGTTATGAGAAAATGTATTCTAGTGAGCATTTTGTGTACCAACACTTTGGAATGGAGCACATGCTGCAGTGGCAATTTGCCTATTCTGCTATTTTCATTTTCAATAATTCTTAAATGCCTTCTCTCTTTCAAATAAACAGTTCAGCATATCTCTCAGTAACTTAACACTGACGATTTATAAAGAAGGTGAAAGGGAGAGAGAATTCACAGAGAGGTAACAAACAGTGGTAAATGAAGAAAAATGCAAAGAAGAGTCAGCTTATTAGATACACAAATAAAAACAAAAGGTTAATTATGAATATAAGGTGGGGAAAGAATTGCTTGCTGAAGACTTGAAATGCAAATATCTTGGAATTACTTTTGATAACAAACTTAACTGGGCAGGACACAGGACAGGTGGTAGGAAAAGTTTTCAAAGTTCTGCACTTGTTGGAGAGAGTTATGAGGGGATGTACGAGAGAAGTCAAGGAATTGGGTTACAAAACTTTGGTCAGACCATTGCTCGAATATGGTAGTGTAGTATGGGACCCTCATTTACGTATCAAATACAGGAGTTGGAGAGGGTGAAAAGAAGGGCTGCTAGATTTGTTTCTGGAAATTATCGCAGAATGCAATCAGTGACGGATATGATAAAGGAGCTGGAATGGGATTCATTGCAAGACAGGAGGAGGATGAGGAGGGTAATGGGAGTGTACAGGGCATATACTGGTGATGAGGCATGGAAAGATATTGCAATAGGTAGTATGAAAAGTAGTGCATGGAAGGGAAAAGATGACCATGACCACAAGCTGGCACTCGATTTCAGGCACAAGGGTGTGGGAAGATTCTCTTTTTTAGGTAAGGGTGTCAGGGATTGGAATGAGTTACCAAGAAAATGATGAATAATTTACTGAAAACTTTGAAGGAATTTAAAGATAAAATTTGTAGAGGGCAAATGTAGGTGGGTGCAGGATAGGGGGAATATGGGTGTGTAGGGAAATTGCCACCGGAGCCTGTGCTCCATTGCAATTAAAATTAAATTAAAATTAAATTAATGACCTGAATATGATCTTTATTTAATATGTGAAAGCTCACACATAAAGTGAAATTCTAGCTCATTATTAAATTTCAGATTAACATCCATCTTTGAGGATATAATAAAACTGCTATCTACTCTTTGTATATAATGCAGTGGTCCATAAGAAGTCACATGATTGTTCATTACCCTTGCCAACAAAGTTACAAAACCCAAAATTCCTGAAAAAAAAGGGTAATTTTATTTTCACAAAGGTCACATCTGATTTCATTGATAAATGCTAGTTATATATGCAAAGATTTTGCCAGCATTAGCTTCAGTGTGGAGCAAAAACAAGGAAATTCAATAAAAAATGCTTGTTGAAAATTGATATATTTGAAAAGAAAATTAAACACACAATTAACTTATTTGATCATCTGAGGGTTCTGGCAAAATTTTTATAAAATTTCTTTTTCAAATTTATGAACTGCAGCAAAAACGCACAAGTACATACAACCACCAACTCATTAGAGTAGTCATCCATACTGTCCATGACCTAATGCACTGTGCATCAATTTAAAAAAAAAAAAATTAGAAATGGGCGTTTTTATTTTTATATACTTTTTGCTCTACTACATGAGGGAGCGAGCCAGGATTTGGCAAGTGCCCCACCCTGCCCCTCCCCAGCTACATTCATGAATTTATTTATATATATAATAGTTATAAATAAAATTAAAGCAACTATGGATTAGGAAGCAATGCTGTGAGATGATATTTTTGTGGAAAGATAAACTATACCCACCACTCAACAAAGTTGAAGGGAAGAGAGGAGAAGCAATCTTGAAAAGGGCGTGGCCTGAATATTGTTATTTTGTGGAGTATTTATTTTTCCTGCTGGCAGTTTCATTGCAACCTTTATATATGTGTGTGTGTGTGTGTGTTTTGTCATAGTATCACAATTACTCAGAAGCAGTTTTTTTTAGAATGTTTCATTTTTGCTAACTTTGACTGGAGTAAGAAAAACATTTTCACATAGGGATTGAAGCAATTTAAAGACCCAGCATATTCTGAGATAAATAAATACAGAACTAATTATACGATTTTCGTGCTCTAGTTAGCCATTTGCCCATGTGCTTGCAAACATTTATTTTCTACTTATTATTTTCTTTATATTTATTTAAGACTTATCTCAGTATCATCATTTTTTATTATTAATGATATTAGAATAATAACAACACTGACTATAGCTTCTGTTAAACATCAGCCTGGAGAAATTATGAGTAAGTCACTCACCACTTGCTTCATACGCAGTGACCAGGAGAAGAGACAAAGGAATTCTACATTACAGCATAAAATGGCTACCACCTAGACAGGAAGTGATAAATATATCGGCAGGGGAAAACATAACAAACACAAAATTTTATTGCAGAACATAAGTATAGTATTGGGAAAATTACTTACATTCTGCAATTAAAATATTCTTGATTCTACCCTCAAAAATTAGCTTTCTATATATTAAATGAATCAAAAAACTTTATGTGGGTCCTTAATTCATACATAGGTTGGCAACCAATAACACGTGATATGTGAAATTTTTTATCATCAAGAAACTTAAAAATTTATGAAAAAAAAGAAATTTTAAAATTAATATTAAAAAGGTGTCAGGATACCATACAAAATTACTGATTTTAACACTTTATTCTTTACTTGATACTGAATTTAATATATACTAATTACTATTAATATATACTATTATAGAACGTACTTAGTTCATCGAACATAACAAACACACAATTATTTATTTGATAACTTGTTTAGGGTTGGAACTCACAAAACAAAAACAATGTAACAATGGAAATAATACATGATCTTAATTATTTCACAGTTCAGAAAGTGATAAGTAAAGTATCACAATTTACCACTCATAAAAAAAGGTTAAAATGATATTAGATTGATGGTATAAAATGGGGTACAATATTTGAAATACTTGTAAAAAAACAAAATCAGAAGAGCACAAGAGCATTAAACATAATTTTATTAATTTAAGGAATAAGAATGGGAAAATAATGACAATGTTATCAAACTAGAAGTAATAAGGAAAGTTAAATTTTTCTCTCCCCAATTACTGTTATGATTACCAATTTTAATTCTAAAGTCCTTAAGCA
>JARYHS010014683.1:0-14658 GCA_031002005.1 Vandiemenella viatica
GCCTATCACATGGTAGAAATAAAAGTAACCTAATCATCAGGCCAAAATTAATGAGTTTCTAGCAACATTTACAGGTGAATATCAACAACAACCACATATTCAATAATTTCAAAGTAGGTTACTACTGAAAGTTAAAAAACTGTTACAAAATTACAATATCTACATAAGTAATACACTTAACACAATTCCTATTCCCAAATACTTAAATTGAAACTGAACATAAAATTGAACTTTCATAAAAAAGAAATCAGCAGAGCCTGTGCTGAGGTCATGGATGCAAATGTTTAGTTTTCTACGTTGTCCACTCCCTTTACAAATCTGAACAGAAATAGATGTATTCTGCTGTGGCTCAAACATATTTATTTGCAAAGCGCCAGGTGCATACACCTTGTTTTTCTTCAGTTTAACGTGAGCCCTTGAACACTCAGCTTTGGTCATTTTGGGCTTTTTGGATTAATCATGATCTGGTTTAACTTCCACTTCTGTCTTTATGATGCTACTGAAGATGTTTAACACTAATATAGCTCAAGGTTTTGTCCAAACTGACAATTTTCACAGCTTGAATTACGATTACTCAATATTTTTGAAACATCAATGCTATTTCCATATACCATATAGAAGTACTGACCATTACGATTTCATCAAATTCCCACTTGATGTTTTATCCCCTCGAAGTCCAGAGACATAATAATTATAGAGCTCACCAAAACATTCTCTGAGTCCTCCCGGCATTGGGAAATGCATACAGCTGGGCAGAAAACCGTTAATCCATTAATCATTAAGTAATGAAGTTAGCAAAATTGTAAAAAAAAATAATAACTTTGAAGTTAACCTAAAAAACCATTTAATGATCTTCTTAACTTCTGTTAAATTGAACTTTCATTAACTTCAGTCTGTTACATTGGTAGTTCACATCATTTGGTTTGTTTGAATTGCGCACCACCACAGCTCGTACGTTTGGAGAGTCAGATGGTGAACGGATTAAGTAATACGAACTGCGAGTGTGATGAATATACAGCTGTTATGCTAGGCATGGCATGGATGTGAGCAAAGCTGGGGTTTTAGAGCATTTCTATTTTACGTCTGCTTACTGGCACTCACTACTCGTTTCTGCTTCGATTGGTGATTGATTTTGATATCTTTATAATCTAACTTTTTTTATTGCCAAGAAAATGTCACTTTTTAGTTGGTATTGGTTTTGTGTTCATCAGTGAAATAATTTAAATTGGCATTCGTTACACAGTTACGTCACCGAGACTGAAGCTCTTGAATCCGTTAGTGAAAGCAGTAACACTAACAATAGCAACAAGAATATTAAAAATCTTTGGCCACATTTATACAATTATGTTGCATTTAAATCAAGACTGGGAGAACAGTTGATTTATGAATGCGAATTGTGTTTGCTAAACTTTCTACAGTCAAGGCTCACATAATTAACCTTAATAATCTTAAACAACATCTGAAGAGGACACATATATTCAAAGATGAACAGTTTGAAGAGAACTCGTTGGAAAAAAGAATAATAATTCAAAGACTTCTTCAAGTGCCATGGCTACTTCTGATGTAGATAGCAGCAGAATTTATTTGCTTTCGCCTCTAATTGCTAATAAAAGTTTACGTGCATAAAACATTTGGCATCATAGCTACTGGCATCATCATACTCCAAGCTGGTTTAGACGGATGTATTTTAAACACTTTCATCTCCAACACGATTCAACTACATGTTGAAGAATCTAGTTAAAACGTTGAACCCCAGTAAAAACTCAATTTCCAGAAGGACCTTGGGTTGACGTATTATTGATTCACATGAAGGTTCCTAATCCAATACATAAACATTAGATCCGCTTGTGGATGGTTAACTTTTAACAGTTAACTTGCCTTAAATTTGCAAAAATGTAATGCTTTAATGATTATCAAAGTAACGGATTGACGATTAACAAATTTAATGTTTCAATTCACTGTGCCCACTTATGGTAATGCAATAGAATCCTCATGTTGAAAATAGCAAAAGATAGGAAAATAACCCATCACTAACGAAACTTGAAGTCTGCGACAAGTATAAAATACATGAGACAAACACAAACATACAATTCTTTAGTTTAAGATCCTATTCATCTAGAAGGGATTGGGCCATTTGGCACAGGTTTTGTGCACACATCGAAGTTTACGTCATGACAGTCTAGGTATTACAGAATGAGGGTGGTGGATGTGGTGGAGGTGAACTGCTGTGAAGTAAACTATTGATATAAATAATACAAGGCGGTTTTTTTTTTTTTTTTCGCATGCATGCGTCGTGTACCGGCATGCCACGGGAACAACTGTGCTCAGTTTCAGCTCTGTAGCTAACCTGTACAGTTCTGTTCTGTGCTTTCAAAATGTTTAAGACTATCAACTTGCCAGCCGCGTGTGAGGTTCGCTCAGTGATATGGTTTTTGTCAGCCAGTAACCTGTCTGCTGAAGAAATTCATCGACAGATTTGCTTAGTGTATGGTGATACTGTTATGAGTGAAAGCAAAGTGCGCAAGTGGGTATGAGAATTCTAAGATGGCCGTGACAACGTCCATGATGAGGACAACTCCGGTCGCCCTTCTTCGATTACAGATGATTTGGTGGCTTCAGTTGAAGCAAGGATTCGGGAAAACAGGCACTATCAATAACAAGTCTCTCAAACGAATTTCCTAACGTGTCGAGATCAGTGCATTACAAAATTGGTTCTGAACACCTTAAGTTTAGAAAACTGTGCTCCCATTGGGTCCTGAAACTCCTAACAGAGGACCACAAAAACCAAAGATTTGAGTGTGCGATGAAGTTCTTGACTAGTTATCACGAAAAAGGTGACGACTTCTTGAGTCAGATCGTAACCGGAGACGATAAATGGTTTTCGCATATCATGCCCGAATCGAAGTAACAGAGCATGGAATGGAGACACACACACTCGGTTGTAAAGGTGAAGACCAAACAGACTCTGTCCCAGCGCAAAATCATGGTGTCGGTGTTTTGGGATAGGCATGGTGTTTTGTTGGTCGACTTCATGCAACGAGGAACCACTATCAATGCAAAAGCATACTGCAAAAGCATACTGCAAAATCCTGAGAAAGCTACGCAGAGCAATTCAAAACAAAAGACGTGTCATGCTGACAAAGGGAATTGTCCTTCTGCATGACAATGCAAGACCTCACACTGCAGGTCACATCCGCGATTTGTTGGACAGTTTTGGCTGGGAAGTTTTAGACCACCCACCCTAAAGTACTGATCTTGCGCCGAGCGATTACTATCTGTTCCTTCAACGCAAACAACACCTCAGTGGCAACCGTTACAGTGATGACGACGACATGAAACCAGCAGTGAACTCTTGGTTATCGGAGCAGGCGGCAAGATTTTATGAAGAGGGTATTTAAAATTTGTAGAGAGGTATGATAAGTGTTCGAACAAACTTGGCAACTATGTCAAAAATAGAGAAGAGTATGTACTTTATGATCTGAATGGCTCCTATGAATACAAAAAAAAAAAAAAAAAAAAAAAATCAAATAAGTTAGAAACAACTTTGTTAAAATTGTTACAAGATTAAATAAAACAAGTTATGGTTTAAATGGTAGGGTTTTATCAGTGATTGAGCCGGGCGGAAAAAGGGGAGGGGTAGGGTATCCAGGATAATTTGGAATACAAGTTCCATCTCCAAAGTTTTGATGCAGTGATGGTTTCAGGAAAAACTCTGCTCCATGGTAAATGGTACATTTATGTATTCATTCTTTCCTCATTTTGTTCAAGATTGGAATGGACTGAATTAGGATTGGTGCTTAGCACCCTCTGCCGCCCACAGTAATTGTGAATTGCAGAGTATAGATGTAGATGTAGATGTAAAGCTGTTCTTTCAAACTTATTTATCATCCAATTCAAACCAATGTCCAAATACACAGTCACATTAATGTGACGACATCTCAAAACCAGAATAACCACCTTTGGCAGAGAGGACTGCAGCAAGACGTGCGGGAAGAGAGTCAAATAGGTTTCTGAAGGTGTTCACTGGGATGTTGAGCAATGCTGACTCAAGCGCCGTGGCCAGCGGCGCTAGATTACACGGTTGAGGATCAATGGTGCGAACAACCCGATCGGGGTGGTCCCATAGATTCTCGATTGGGTTTTAATCTGGTGAGTTTGCTGGCCAGGGGAGTAAGGTAAACTCATCCTGGTGCTCTTCGAACGACGCACATACATTGCAAGCTGTATGACACCTCGCACTGTCCTGCTGTGAGATGCCATCATTCTGAGGAAAAATTATTCGCATGTAGGGGTGGACATGATCCGCAAGGACAGATACGTACTTGTGCAGATCCATCGTGCCTTCCACAATGATGAGTTCACCCAGTGAATGCCAGGAAAACATTCCCCAAACAATAATGCTTTTAATATTAAGAATAATACTCGTTTTCATATTTAGTAAGCACTTTTATTAAAGAAATTAAATCAACTTTTGCTTACACATCTTTTGTCTTCTTGCTGTCAACCATAGTATAATAGAGCATAGAGTATACAAACGAATGAATGCATAGATAATATATTCCTACAGAGTTGCCAATATAAATGTATAATTACCAACACGCCTCCTTACATTTATATTGCAATCTATAGGTAACACAAGTAATCCGAATCTTAAAATTAGATTAAAGAACAGGTTCATAAAAATTAATAGTTTCATATAGACAACTTACTAATATACTATTCTCTAATTTTTAATGTGTAAGGATTCTCTGAATTTAAGAAATTTGACACTTCCCAAGGCTTTAGTTAATACATCTGCAATATTATTTTCAGACTCTATTTTAATAACATCAATAAACTATTCTTTGACATTTTCATGAATATAATGGTACTGGACCTCAACGTGTTTAGAATTCTTAGTAAAATTTCCATATTTAGCTATTGCTACAGTGCCTAAATTATCTTCATACATTTTTACTGGTTTACAAATTTTAATAAATACATCATTAATTAGGCTTCTTAGGAAATTGATTTCAGTTACTGCTTCAGACAGGGCAATATATTCTGCAAAGGTAGAAGATTTTGTCACACAGTTTTGTTTTTCAGATTTCCACAAGATAACATTGCCATACAATCTAATTACATATCCGGTAGTAGATTTTCGGTCTAACACATCTCCTGCCCAATCAGAATCAACATAGCAATCCAATATAACAGCATCGTAGTTTTTATAATATATTAGTTTTAATGTCTTAGTCAAAAACAAATATTTCAACACCCTAAGAGCATACTTAAAATGTGTCTCATTACAACAGTTTTGAAAACGACTTAAATAGTTTACAAAGAATGATATATCTGGTCTAGTACCATAACTAACATACAACAATGCTCCTATTAAATTTCTATACTTGATGTCTTCATTTAATTCACATTTTTCTAATTTCAAATTTATTTCCATAGGTGTTTTGTATAATTTAGCATTTTCAATATTATAGCGTTTTGCTAAAGATTCAATGTAACGTTCCTGACTCAGAGTTAAAATCTTATTTTGTTCATAGTTATACTCAATGTCTATACCAATGTAATTTTTTACTCAACCTAAATTTTTCATTTTGAATTTATCTGAAAGCTTGTTTTTAATATTGTTAATAACATTTTGGTCTCTTCAACAAATCATCAACAAATAACAAGATATAAACAGTTACATCTTCTTCTTTTTTGAAATATAAACAGTAATCATATTTGCATCGTTAGGCCATACAAAGATTTGTTTAGCTTATAAACTTTATCAGAGCCATCTTCATAACCTGTTGGCTGCTTTACATAAACTTCTGACAAAACTTTACTATTTAGAAATGCAGTCTCTACATCCATTTGATGGATTTCCATAGAATTTTGACAACAATATGACAATAAAAGCTTTAAGGTTGGCATTTTTGCTACAGGAGAATAAGTATCATCTACACAGTCAGTTTGTTGAAAACCTCTAACTACTAATCGGGCTTTATACTCACTTTCACTCTTCTTTTTGTATACCCATTTCACATCAATCACCTTTTTGTCCTTGGTTGGCTTGTCAACGAGTGTCCATGTATTGTTTTTCACTAGGCTGTTCATCTCATGGTCCATGGCTGCCTTCCATTCATTTGCATCATCGCAGTTCACCGCCTCCTGAAAGTTCTTGGTGTCATAGCATCACAGTAGTTTACACTGATACAATAATAGCCAAACTCATCAGCAAATCGCGTTGGAGGTTTAACTTGTCTTTTTGATTTCTTTCTGTCCATGTCTTCATCAATTTCTACATCATTGTTACTGTTTGGTGTATCTGTATCATTTCCTCCCACACATTCTGGATTATCCTTTTCAATTTCTTTTTCCTCTTCCAAATTTTCCTTTTTAATTCCTTTTCCTTCTTCCAAATTTTCATCTCTCTCATCTTGAAATCCACACAATGTCACGTCTTCTTCTACAATATCACAATGTCTGGCTACTATTACTTTGTTGTTAATTAATACTCTATATCCAGTGTCTGTATAGCCAAGTAAAATTCCAGTTTCTGCTTTCTTGTCCCATTTAGATTTTCTTCTCTCTTCTGGTATTCGTACAAAGACTCTACTGCCATACATTTTCAGATACTTCATTGTAGGCTTCCTTTTGAAAAATATTTCATACGGACTTTTCTTTTCAATAGTATTGGTCAAGGTTCTATTTTTGAGGTAGGCAGCTGTTTTAATTATTTCTGGCCAATATTTTCTTCCAACTTTAGCTTCTGATAAGAGACATCTTGCCATATCCATTAGAGACCGGTTATACCTCTCTGCATTTAATTCGTGAACATATGCTGGACAAGGTTTTATAACGATTCCTTTCTCTCTTGCAAACTGAAAAACTCTTGAATTTATATATTCGGTACCATTGTCACAACGTAATTCTTTTATTGTCTTATCAGTGAGGTTTTGTACTTCATTAACATATTGCACTAAGCAATCATATACTTCATCTTTTGTGGATACAATAGACTTTAACCAGTTTGCTGTAGTCATCTATAAAACTTAAAAAGTATTTTTCACCATGGTCTCCTACTGTTTGATGAGGACCATTCAAATCTGTATGAACTATTTGTAGTATATCATCTGCTTTTCTTCTGTTATTATGAAAAGGTAAGTTATGCATTTTATTTTCTATATGTCACACACCTAAAATATTCTTGTTCAGTCTCTTTAGGCAATCCTTCCAATGTTTCATTCTTGCACATCATTTCTAAATTATTGAAGTTTACATGTCCCAGCGTACGGTGTAATTTCTCTTTCACAGTCATTTTACTTTTACTTAAATTTGCTTCCAAGGTATTTTCATTCACATAGCTTCTCATCTTATATAATCTTTCATCTTTAATTGCAACCCCTATCACCTTTCTATATGGGTTATATATTTTTGCCAATCTCCCCTTTGACACAATTGAGTTTTTGTCTGTAATTCTTGAGTAACTTAATAAGTTCGCTTTCATTTCTTTAACATAGAACACATTTTTCAACATCACTTCTGATTTTTTTCCATAAACCATAAAATTTCCTTTATATTTCCAATCTTTTCAGCTTGTAGTATTCTACCATCACCAATTTTGACTTTTACAGGTTTTCTTAATGTCTCAAGATTCAAAGTATTCATCCATGTTAATTATAATATGGTCTGTACAGCCTAGTGTTGCAAACTGAAAAAAAAACAAAATGTTTTTTTTCAGCTTTGTGAAAAAAAACATGAAAAAAAAACCTAGCACCCTGTTTTTTTCTAAATTTATTTTTTTCAGAAAACAATATATTTGATAAATTATAGTTTTATTTAAGGAACTTCCATTTTACAAGTGTGTTTTAAGTCTTACTGAATCATATAATGTCTCACATAATGATTCATAAGTGTATCTATGTAGGTAACATAATTTTATTCATCCTCTATGTCAGTGGTCCGCAACCGGTGTGCGCGGCACACTGGTGTGCCGCGGCAAGGTGAAAGGTGTGCCGCGAAATTTTACCAGTTATAAGGAATAAATTGCCAATTTTTTTTTATTAATTACATTTTAGTGTCATGTGCCGCGAATTTCTACGTATAGTCGTATTTTAATAAATTAAATGTTATTTATTTTGTTGCTGTACCTTTGCACCGGGCATTGTTAGACATCACTGTAAAAACAATCGTCACCGTAAATGTGGCTTCTTTGAAGTGTATAAATCCCGTTTCTTTCAGTTACTTCAGTTTTATCATAGCTGTGCTCTGAAGTGGTCTGAAAACTGTGTTAGTAGTTCGTCTTGATATTTTCTATTAAAATTCGCAGAATTTTATTTCTTCAAGATGGACAAATTCTTTGAACGGAGTGCTCCGTCTATGAGTGCAACTAATGATATTGTTGAGCCAGAAAGAATGAAACAAAAGTTAATGCAGAGGAAATATAGTGATAATTACATATCCTATGGGTTTTCTTGGTGTGGTGAAAAAACGTGCCCGATCCCCGAGTGTATCGTATGTGATGAAAAACTCAGCAACGCTGCAATGGTTCCCAGTAAAGTGAAACGACATTTGTCAAAAAATATTCTTCTCTGTTAAACAAAGATGTCAATTATTTCGTAGGTTGTTGGAAAATTAGAAAAAAAAACAAAGAACTTTTATGACCGCTACAGTACGTGTTTCGGAAAAAGTACAGGAAGCTAGTTATACCGTTTTATGTCAGGAAATGGGTTCGGAACACACTACATTCCTGCTACATACAGAAGTACGTTGGCTGTCACGAGGAAAGGTGTTAACGCGAATATTTGAACTTAGAGAAGAGGTCCAGGCATTTTTGACTGTTGATAAACATAATTACACGGATTTATTCGCAGATGGCGAATGGCTATGTAAGTTGGCATATCTTTCCGACATTTTCGTACACTTGAATGAGATGAACATCAAAATACAAGGTAGGAACGAAAATATTCTTGTTAGTATGGATAAGATTAAAGGATTTGAGAACAAGCTGGATTCGGTTACAGAGGATTGAAAATGGGTCGTATGAGATGTTCCCGACTGTATGGTCACTTGATGACGGTAATAAAATGGTGGTGGACTTATTAAAGAACATTAGAAGTCTTGCAACAGAGATTCAAAAGTACTTTGGGGAAAGAGTTGAAGATTTCGACTGGGTTCGTGATCCATTCGTTGCAATTCGGAACATCTTTCAATTAATATTCGAGAGGAACTCGCAGATTTAAAAGCTGACAGAATTTGAAATTAAAGCTTCTCGAAGTTCCTTTAGATACTTTTTGGCTAACAATAAGGAATGAATATCCGGCTATCTCCGACATGGCAGTTAATGTTTTATTGCCATTTTCAACTACATATTTATGTGAATTGGGCTTCTCGACGTTGACTGAGATTAAAACATCCAAGAGGGAAAGACTCAAATCCGTTGATAAAGAAATGAGTCTTTCACTGTCAACGATTTCTGGACGAATCAGTCACCTGTGTGCAGTTAAGCAGGCACAGGTGTCACATTGAAGGTATGTGTACAATTATTTACTTTAATAGTAATGTAAAACTGCCTGATTATTAATTTTATGCAACCGCTGTTTGTAGCTATTATTTTTTACGTGTTTGGAGGCTGTATATGCAAAACCATCCGTCCGGTAAGGTGTGCCGCGAGATTTATGGATAACCTTATGGTGTGCCGCGAGATGGAAAAGGTTGCGGACCACTGCTCTATGTCAGTACCACATTCACTAGTATCAGCACTACCAACACTAGTTCGGTCGGTGTCGGAATTTTCTGTCTTTTCTTCTGTCTCCTCTAGATCCATAAATTCAGAAATAGTTAAATTTTCTTTTACTGGTTGTTCTTGTACTGTACGCAAAAGATTTTGAGATTGCAATTTTAAATTGTGAGCAAAGTACACACTGTGCATAAAGACTGTGCCGATAGTTCTGTATTACGGTCTTTTAAGTTTGAATTAAAATCTATTATCATACAAAATGAGCTTTACTTCTTTTCAATCGTTTGTTTACACCAACGGTTGCAAGGAAACGATTCATAATTAGGGACCGTGCACAAACTACGTGGCTCGGTCCAGAGGGGGGGGGAGGAGGGGTTAGCTGGAAGGTTACGCTGGGCTATGGGGAGAGGGGGGGGGGGATTCCGAGCCAGGCCACGTAACTTTCCTTTCGTAACATTTTTCACAGTTAAAATGAGGAACTGAACTCACAACAAGCATGCGAGTATTTATTTCCCTCAGTTAATTATATCCGTATGTAATTTACAGTAGTCTGACAAGAGAAAACAGTACAGAATGTCTTCTGGAATCAAAACGGAAGAAAGCTACGTGCTTCGTGAGGGGGGGGGGGGGGGAGAGGCAAAACCCACGTAGGGCTACGTGGGGGTTCACAGGAGGCTAAAATGGAGCTATGTGGTTTATGCACGCTCTCTTACTGACAATTTAATGAGTCAGTACCACTATACTCTGAGAGTTAACAAGTATACGAATATAAGGAAAACCCAATAAGGCAAAAAAACGTGGATAAATTTTAAATTCCTAATTTTTTTTAAAGATCTGTAGGTAATTTTGTAGGGCTGGCAGCACTATTTCAAATGGCAAGTATCAATCCAAACAATGGGGAATGGAAATTCCTTCTCGCGCAACCTAGTCTCTTCGGGAAATCTCCGTTCATAAAGAAAATTTCAGTCAATTTTGCCAATATTTTCGTAATTTTTTTTCCTACTGAACCAGAAAAATATAGTAGATTTTAAACTAAGACAAGTACTTAGAATAAACTCTAAAACAGTCATTTTAAACGATAACTGCCTTACAAGTTTGAGATTTAGTAGTTGTGAAAAAAAACGTGTTCCAGAAAAAAACATGTTTTTTTTTCAAAGTTTTTTTTCATGTTTTTTTTTCAAGCCAGAAAAAAAAACCGTTTTTTTACAACACTAGTACAGCCGCTGTCAAGTAACCATTCTATTTCTCCATTTTTGTCTCATTTTTTTACATTTGTTGTTGTATTATTTGCGATAGTTGTATGAAAACTATTCCCATATTGCTCATGATGATCATTTCTGGGTCGCGCATTATTATAATGTCCTCGTCCATGAAAGTTTCTTGCATTATATGTACCTCGTCTTCTACTGATGGAATATCCACGTCCTCTACTTCCAAATATCCGCGACCTCTATTCATAGATTATCCACGACCTCGACCACATAGTGTATATTCAGTACGAGTACGACATTCTTTTTGAAACTGACCTGGTTTAAAACAGTTTGTGTGTGACGCTGATGATGTCTTAGTTTCAGCTCGAAAAGTATTAGAGCTGTCACGTGATGTCTCATTTGATTCTTCTTCGGTCCTTTTCAATTTTATTTTACTTTTCAAATAATCTACTGTTCTGTCCTTTTCAGGGAGCACGTCAATCAAGTCCCAAATATGACTATAATTCTGCGGCAAAGATTTCAGCATATAATTCAGTTTTTCTTGATCTGATATTACCGCCCTGGCTTGTTTCAGTTCGTTTACACACTTTTCAAAGTCATCGAAGAACAAAGACACTTCTGAGTAATTTTTCAATTTGACATTTTCGAGGTTATGTCGGCATACAATTTGCAAAGCCGTTGACTTTTTCAGATACATTTCATCAAACTTTTGAATGATTTCGTAGGCCGTCTCTAATTCACTTATGTATTCCAATTGTCTGTTCGTTATTGCGCTGTAAATATAGTTGGTAACTTGAATATCATGATCGTCCCGTGTGACATCGTTGGCAGATGTTTTAGGTCGCATTACTACATCTTTACACTTTTGAATTGTAGGAACTTGATAATACGTATTTTCCAATTGCTATAGTCTGAACCATCGAAAATTGGAATGTTAATATCACTATTTTCGCCGCCATTTTCACGTAGATGATCTTTTTATATTTTCTTGTTTGCACACAAAAATCCTTGTTTTCACTTTTCACCTTTTAAAAACCACGCTCTGCTACCATTTTAATATTAAGAATAATACTCGTTTTTATATTTAGTAACCACTTTTATTAAAGAAATTAAATCAACTTTTGTCTTCTTGCTGTCAACCATAGTATAATAAAGCATAGAGTATACAAACAAATGAATGCATAGATAATATATTCCTACAGAGTTGCCAATATAAATGTATAATTACCAACACCAAAAGACTCTTGTGGGCAGGTGCATTGTCCTGATGAAAGATGATTTTCTTCTTCCTCAAACTGGGTCTTTTCTCACGAATTTTTTCATCCAGGGTGTCTAAAAGATCGGAATGGTATTGTCCAGTTATTGTTTTACCCTTTTCAAGGTTATCAATTAACAAAATTCCCCCCAAAAAAAAATGATGCCATCACCTTCCCTGCCGATGGAACCATGGAGGAAAGAAATATATGGAGGAGAAGTGACGTTAAATTGGTGAAGCAGGATCGCGCATGCGCAGTGGCGGCAGCGGCGATATTGCGCTTCCAAACAATTGCGATGTTCCCAGTATATCCCGAAAACTAAGCAAGATATCAAAAAATTTTATTCTTTATTTTCGATTTGTCTCGTCGTGTTACATAAGAATCGATCATTAAATTTGACTTTTGCGAAATTTTTCTTCTCCATTTCAACCTCACTTTTGACACAGTATATCTCTAGAACTAGGTGAGATATCGAAAATTTTTATTCTTTATTTTTCATTTGCCTCGTCTTTTTAAATAAGAATCCATCATCAAATTTGACTTTGACCAATGCTTTCTTCTGAACTTCAACCAAAACCATTTCACATTTGGGACGGAATATCTCGAAAACTAAGCAGGATATCAAAAAATTTTATTCTTAATTTTTTATTTGTCATATCGAGTTACATAATAATCCATCACCAGATCGCGGCGTCACCTTTATCCTAGAGTCCCCTTGAGGTTTTTGTACATATTCCCCATGTCTGTATGGAAGCGGCCATGCCCCCTCCAATACGGCCATGCCCCCCACTCCTCCTCACCCTGCTTCACTTCAATGCGTGGTGAAGGTCTCTTGCGTCGTCTCCATATATTTCCTTCCTCCATGGATGGAACCGACATGGCCTTCTATGGACCTGAACAACCAGCTTCTATCCACTGCTTTGACTGCAGTTTTGATTCTGCCATGTAGTGGTGAACCCATGTTTCATCCATAGTTATTAATCGAAATACAAAATGATTTTTATATTTGCTGAAACGCTCCAGACACTGTCCAGAAAGTCTCATGCGGATGCGCTTTTGATCAACAGTGAGCAAATGCGGCACCCATCATGCACAAAGCTTATTCATATGCAATACTTCATGAAAAATGTATCCCACACGTTATTTTGATATCCTTACAGTGTCAGCAATCTCATGAACTTTTATTCATTGATCATCCAAAACCATATCATGCACTTTCTGGATGATTTCTGGAGTTGTTGCACTTTTCGGACGTCTTTTGCATTGATCATCTACGAGACTTCTACGGCCATGTTTGAAATCAGCAGCCGATTTCTTATCTGTCGAATATGAAGAAGAAGAGTCCCCATACACTTTTAAATATCTTCCGTCGATCTCGGATGGCGTTAAACCTTCTTTTACAAAGACTTTTATAACTGCACGATACTCGATTTTTTCCATCTCTGGTACAACTACGCACGTGCCTCCATCACACAACTGTACAGACCAAACTACAATGTAGAATGACTTGCAATTTCTTGCAGGTGCATCTGGAACATGCACCAACTTGCACGGAAAAAATCACTTGGGTAGTGCTGCCATCAATGGTCGAGGCCGAGAACTTCTCAGACAACTCTCGTAAATGGATTTCAGTCTTGGTGGATCAATATCTCCAACTCTTTGTACAGTGTCTTCCCTCCTCTGCTGAAGATATCCCACACTTCCTTGAACGTCTGTCCACGGTCCACACACCTCTACCCTCAAACTCCTTCCTTGTCTCTATTGATGTAACTTCCATCTATATCAACATTTCCCACAGTCAGGGCCATAGTGCCCTTGAACACTTCTTAGACCTGCGACCTCCAAACAGCCATCCAAGTATGTACCTCCTTTCTTACTTGGCTATCCTAATTCTCTCCAAAAACATCTACACCTTCAATATATCTCCAGACCAGCAGCACTGCTATGGCCACCCCCATGACCCCATTCTATGCCAATCTATTCCTTAGTCACCTGGAGGAACATTTCTTGAACCACACCACCTCTAAACCCACTATGTGGTTCAGATACATAAACCATATACTGTATTCATGAACTGGACCTACAGTGGAAACTTACTCCTAGAATTTCTCCTCTCCCTTAACAATAGCCATTCCATCAATGTCCCTTGGACCTACTCCCTCAATGTGAACATCACACCTCAGGCAGGGTGCCCTTCACACTTCCGTGAACATCAGTCCCATCAATCTGCAGCAATATCTACATGTTGACAGTTGCCACCCTTTCCAAATATTCCCTCCCTCACACCCTTGTTATCCACGGCAGACGTATCTGATATGATACTGAATCCCGTTCCCAGTACTTCCAGAACCTATCCCAAGCCCTTATGTCCTGCTGTTACACAGCAGATCTTGTACATAAACAAATCTCCAATACAATCACCCACCCTCCACTTCTCAAAATCCAGCCTCCATTTGCCACCCTGTTCTCT
>JARYHS010014685.1:0-20352 GCA_031002005.1 Vandiemenella viatica
CAATTACAAACGAAATTTATACTGAGCGTGTAGGTGCACCACTCTAGTCAAAGCGAAGTCTGTTATATTTAAGCAAATTGGACACAAAGATCGACATCAGAAATTGCAACATATAATTCAATTAATCCCATTCATAGAAATTGACCAGTAACTAACAGTTCCACATTTAAATCCTTTTTCTTGCCACAATTACTTTCAATCACATATGCAATTCAGCAAGTGTATAGAAATTTTCCAAAAGTTTCCTTTCCAATGACCGTAGCAAGCATGAGCATTTGTACAGAGAAAAATGTACTTAACATCGTTACTGGTCAGGCTTCCGGTTCAGACAGCCACAGCAATGGATCTTAACGTTAAAATTAGAGTAACTTATAACAGATAATATACAAACAGCTTGGAAGAAAACACGACTATTTCTACCATCTTGGCGTTACATATAGACATTTTGACCAACCAGAGCCACAGCAGTTGTCGGGAGACTAGGAGCGGCTTGGCCGGAAATCACATATCGTAAAAAGTGCCCGCCCTAAACCACACCTAGAGTACTAAAGCAGTCAACGAACGGATAAAGAGCAAAGGAATAGGTCACCCACGATGAAAACTCACATAGTAGGGATCTTAAATATAGAACGTAGCTTGTAATTAAGACACCACAAGATGCGTGTCTAATTAATTTTCGTCTCGGTTCTTTCAGTTTGCGATGGAGTATCAGAGACAATTCAGTAGAAGGCATGTGAAAAACTGCACAGCTGGTTGGAAGCCGTGTGGCAAAATGCCGCGAATGCGACAGTAATATTAAGTCGGCTTGCGTAAGCGAACGAGACAGTTGAAGATAGTAGGTAGAGAGATTCTGTTCTGAGATTATCACTATACACTACTGATAATCATACTCTGTTCAACATCAACTGGCGGTTCAAGGCCATGTTTCCATTGGCCCGCTGCTTACCTCACCACCCCCTCCCGTTGCCTGCACCTCATAGCAGACTGCAGGACAAGGCGCAAGGAACAGGAAGAATTTCGGCCATGGCATTTTTAAGTACCCATCCCAGTATTCGCCTATAGTGATCTGAGGAAACCATGGAAAATACAGTTCTCGATGGCTGCACCGGGATTCAAACCCTCGTCCACCTGTGGGCGAGGCTAGAGCGTTATCGCTCCACCACCACGCTAGTTCATGTAAAGGGTTGGTAGAAACAAACGACTTGCAGAACCCCGTTTTGGAGATTGCCGACAGAAATGAAAACTTAAACTATGAATAACATACGGCAACACGTCATACTCATAGCTACAGAAATGCTAAATAGTAATAATTCCGTGTGTTGACAGGGTTTCTATTGGCTGCTCGTTCTGCCCCTGTTCAGCCCATCTTAGCCGCCTTAACCTAACCCGGTAATGCTATCAGGTACAGGGGACCTACAGTTTAACTTAGGATCCGAACTACGGAAGCGTTACATAGAAAGCTGTGCCAGAGATTAAGATCGGGTAAAGGGGCCTACGAAAATCCCCGCGGATACAGAGATTCTTACCGGAGACCTTTCAATCATTCTCCAGTCAGACACCTAACCACTGAGCCACCACAGTGGATTTTACCCATCGCCCAACGCGGCTAAAGAAGTTTTAACTTCAAAAACTCAAAATGTAACTTAGTCCACAACGTGAAGGTTGGTCGAATCTTCTCGAAGAGCTGAACATTACCATTTTTTTTTTTAATATGCTTAACGTCTCTCTAAAATCGAGGTCTTTAGAGACTGGAAAGGATGGAGGGCAAGGAAGGGAAGGAATTCGGCAATGGCCTTTTGAAGGAAGCATCCCGGCATTTGCCTGGAGTGATTTGGAACAGTACCAAGCTATTGGGTCAGAGAGGGGAAAGCCAATTCCTTTCCTGAATGGAACACCGTTTAACGTGGAATTAGAACCACGGAAAGTTCAGGCGTAGTTTATATAATCAAATACAACTCCTAAAAAAGACATTTTCGGAAGTAAGAGTCTTAACCACTGAGGTACCAGACCGCCGTGATTTGAAGTATAGGAGTGCTAAGTACTATCAAAATCGGACGTTGACAGAAGTTAAGTGATGGGGAAAGGAGGAGAGAGTTTAGGTTTTTATAAACATAAACAGTACTTTTCTATTTGTTTTAAAGTATACGTATGCAAAGTTCCTCAAAATCTGATGAAAATAGTATGTTTATATTAAGAACATTGTAAAAAAAAAAAAAAAAAAAAAAAAAAAAAAAAAAAAAAAAAAAAACCCAAGCATTCATTTTTATGTATTAGATACGAGTGTATACTTTCACTGCTGTCCAAGCGCAACACTTCATACTTTTTTTTTTGCTGTTGTCAATCTTTCGACTGGTTTGATGCAATCCTCCATCCTTCCTATCCTGTGCTAATCTCTTCATTTCTACATACCCCTTACAGCTCACGTCCTCAATTATCTGTTTCATATATTCTAATCTCTGTCTTTCTCTACAGTTCTTACCTTTGACTGTTCCCTCCACTAACAAATTGACCAATCCAGCTTGTCTGAAAATATGACCTACCAGCCTGTCTCTTTTTTCCGTAAGCTTCTTGCACAAACTTCTTTTCTCACCAATCATTTCCAAAACTCGTTCATTTCTTACTTTGTCTGTCCACTTAAGTTTCAGCATTCTTATGTAGCACCACATTTCAAATGCTTCAATTTTCTTTCTTTCCGGTATTCCTAACGTCCATGTTTCGCTACCATAAAGAGCTGTGCTCCACACAAAGAGTTTCAAAAAGTTCTTTCTAATTCCTAGATCAATATTTGAAACTAAAAGGTTTCTCTTTTTCATGAAGGCTCTTTTTGCTAGTGCTATTCTGCTTTTGACATCATTCCTGCTTCGGACATCGGTTGTAATTTTGCTTCCCAAGTAACAGAATTCACTTACTTCTTCTATTGCATCCGATCCTATTTTTATATTTAATCTACTAGTATTGGTATCATTTCTGCTACATTTCATCACTTTTGTCCACTTGATTCTTATATAGTTTATAGAGTATTCTTCTATCTCGATACTTTAGACCTGACTTCTTTAAAATTTTGAACATCTTGTCCCACCTAACTTTATCAAAAGCTTTTTCTAAATCAACAAATGCCATAAAAGTATCTTTGTTTTTCTTGATCCGCCAATCAAGTATTAATCTCAAAGACAGAATTGCTTCCCTCGTACCGCGATTTTTCCTAAAACCAAACTGATCTTCACCTACTATCTCTTCTACCACCCTTTCCATCCTTCTGTATATTATTCTGGTCAGTAATTTTGAAGCATGTGATGTTAGACTAATGGTGCGATAATTCTCACATTTGTTAGCTTGTACTTTCTTTGGAAGTGTGAAGATGATATTTTTATTAAAATCAGTTGGAATTTCTCCTGTTTCATAACTTTTTGATATCAGCTTGAATAATCTTTCGATTCCTTCCTCTCCTAGGGATTTAAGAAGTTCTGCAGGGATCTCATCAATTCCAACTGCCTTATTTGCTTTCAAGTCATTCAGAGCTTTATTAAATTCTGTCCTCAAAACAGAATCTCCTAAGTCATCAATGTCGACATCATCTTCCTTTTCCAATACACTATTGTTCAAGTCGTCCCCATCATAAAGTGTCTCAATGTATTCCTTCCATCGGTTAGCTCTATCTTCTGAGCTTAAAAGAGGTTTCCCATCGGCAGCTTTAATGTTCATACCTCTTTTCTTCATTTCCCCAAAATTCTGTTTGATCTTTCTTTAGGCAACATCTACTTTACCTACGACCATTTCCTTTTCTACTTCTTCACACTTTGCTTGTAGCCATTTTTCTTTTGCTATTTTGCATTTTCTATTTATTTGATTTCAAAATTTCCTGTACCGTTCTCTTCCTGCTTCATCCTGAGCATTTTTGTACCTTCTTCTCCGATCCATCAGCTCCAAAATTTCTTCTGTGACCCAAGGTTTTCGGGCAGATTGTTCCTTAAAGCCTAATGTTTCTTTACCAGCTTTCATTATTTCGGTCTTTAATGCATTCCATTCGTCCTCGGTTGAGCTCCTTTCAGAGTTACTTCTTAGACCCAAGTCTACCATTTATGCAAATTTTTCTCTCGTGCTAGATTGTTTCAGTTTATTCACTTCCAGTCTGTTCTGCTTATACTGCTTCCTTATTCGCTTAAATGTCAGCCTGCACTCCATTATTATCAAATTATGGTCAGAGTCTACGTCTGCTCCTGGGTACGCTTTACAGTCTAGAACTTGATTCCTGAATCCCTGTTTGACCATGATATAATCTAGCTGATATCTGCCTGTATCCCCAGGACATGTCCAGGTGTAAATTCTTCTTTCATGGTTATGAAACAGTGTGTTTGCCACAACTAGCTTATATCTTTTTCAAAATTCTAGCAACCTGCTTCCTCGTTCATTTCTTTCTCATAGATCAAAAGTTCCTACAGTATTCCCCTCTTTTCCTTCTCCCACTATTGCATTCCAATCACCCATGATTATTAGATTTTCCTCCCCCTTCACATATTGAATTAATTCTTCAATTTCAGCGTATATTTTTTCTATTTCTTCGTCATCTTCCTGTGACGTTGGCATATACACTTGTACTAATGTGGTTTGGACGGGCTTAGTTTCTAACCTCATCAAAATAATCCTGTCACTAAACTGTTCATAATAACTCACCCGTTTCCCTACTTTCTTGTTCATTACAAATCCTACACCAGTGACTCCATTGACAGCTTGTGTGCTAATTATCCTGTGTTCCCCAGACCAGAAATCCTGCGTGTCCTTCCATTTAATCTCACTAATCCCAACAACATCTAACTTAAGTTGTTCCATCTCCCTTTTTAAGTTTTCTAACCTACCTGCCTTATTCAGACTTCTAACATTCCACGCTCCGACTCGTAGAATGTTTCCATACATTATGATGACTCCTCCCTGAGCAGTCCCCACCCGGAGATCCGATTGGGGGACTATTTTGCCTCCGGAATATTTTACCCAGGAAGAAGCCATCATGATATATGTAATTTGAGAGGATTACATGTTCTCGGGATACCCTTTGGGTCTTTAATGCAGTGGTTTCCCGTTGCCTTCTGCATCCCCATGCCGTTGATCATTTCTGATTCATCCGCCTTTAGGGGGCCGTTTCCAACCCCAAGGGCTAGAGGGTGCCCTGAACCACTCCCCGCTCTTCCCCCATCCTTTCGGAGGCCGTTGGCAAGCAGTGGGTGATTCCTTATACCGGGAATCTTTCAGTCGCCAGAGCCTCGTCCGTGCAAACAGGGTGCACCACGTGAAGGAGAGGTTGACATTTGGTTGGAAAAGGCTAGTATAGTCTCTCCCAAACCCTTACACCCCTCATACTTATAGCTACAGATATACTGTTATCATTAGCATGTCGGCGATACTCATAAGATTTTACCCATCCTTAAAGCGTCCAACGCGCATATCAAACGCGCAACTGGTGATAATTGTCGGTGACGGCACGTCATTGCATGTCGATGACGGGAAGTTGCGAACTCGTAGATTTACCCCAATCCAAAAATCGCCTAGTGGGCCTATAGAAGTTTTCGCTTTAAAAATACAAATAATCTAATTTTTTTAAAAAAAAGGACGAGAAAAGAGGAAGGAGGAAAAAATTGTGCTTTTCTGCTTTTCCCACCTACCCAAACTATCTTCGATATTTATCAGTCAAATTTCAATCGACGAAGTTACAGGCACATTTAGTGAAAAATAAATTAACAAAATATTGAACAAATCATCTTTGATAGAATGTGTTGTGCTCATCTTAATGGGAAGGCAACCTTCATCGAGTCTTTTTTTGTTTAATGGCTTTCGTCATCTTAGGCCTTACAGCCAGCCTGATGAATTATTTCCAGCTAATTAGACACACCACAGAATGGTCATGATATTCACAGACACAACACTTAAACACCCATGCCCGCGGCCGGACTCGAACTGGAGACCTTAGGCACTCTAGCCCCTACGCTACCGAGGCCGGCAAACCGCGTCGACGAGTCTCGATGATAGCGGAAGAGTTAGTTTCAGTGTCTGTCACAACATCGCTGCTTGGCTAATCAGTAAAATTCAATTAAATAACTGTACTGACTTTATTTGCTCTTATACTGCTCAAAGTAAGTGTAATTTCAAATAAATAATTGAATTTGATTTTTCTGGCACTTATAGTGTTAAAAGAAAGTGTAATTGCGATGCCAGTCTGTTTGGAAGTAACTGCACAAACATAGAAGAGCAGGGATAAAAAATAAAAATAGTGCGAGGCAATCATACGTTTCAAAGTTATAATCATACGTTCATTTAAATTTACTTGTTTCGTTGTGTTTATTTACGACAACTAGATGCAGAAGTTCATGTAAGGAGAAGTGTATTCGATGTTCACGCTATATTATCTGCATTAGTTATAAGAACTAGGTTAAAACATAACCTAACAATTTTTTTGGCAGAAGATAAGAAACAATGAAGTTTATTAAAAACTCGGAGAAAGCATAAACGAAACGTATGTAATCACGAAACGTATTAGTCAATTAAATAACAGTTACAATATACTTTCCGTTATTTAAAGTAAAGTGCGTTTATTTAAAAAAGGTCCTAGCCAAATACTCCTATAATCTAACCAGAGTAAGTTACTGATATAACGAAAAATATCATTAAAATGATCGTTATTCGTTTTTTCGTTACAAGCTTTTTTAGAATAACTTCCTACTACCTTCATAGATGATACTCGTCGTGTTTTGACGAGCGTTAAAACTATTATCTTAATATTTATCTGCACAGAGCAATGACTACAGAATTTCCTGGCAATTTTGGTGTCTTTCGATAACATTACAATCCACTGTCGAGGCTTCAGCCCTGCGTTATACAGGGTGTTACAAAAAGGTACGGCCAAACTTTCAGGAAACATTCCTCACACACAAACAAAGAAAATATGTTATGTGGACATGTGTCCGGAAACGCTTACTTTCAATGTTAGAGCTCATATAGTGGACGGCTGTGATACAATACGCCATTCTCCAGGGATGCATCAGCGCATCAGGGATTCCATGCGACGGAGGGTGGATGCATGTATCCTCGCTAACGGAGGACATTTTGATTATTTCCTGTAACAAAGTGTTTGAAGTCACGCTGGTACGTTCTGTTGCTGTGAGTTTCCATTCCATGTTTAATGTGATTTGAAGAGAAGTAATAAAATGATCTCTACATGGAAAGTAAGCGTTTCCGGACACATGTCCACATAACATATTTTCTTTGTTTGTCTGTGAGGAATGTTTCCTGAAAGTTTGGCCGTACCTTTTTGTAACACCCTGTATATTGGTGGTAGTAGTAGCAGCTGTCAACTGCGTCGGACGGTATGCGGAAACTGGAAGGTTCGCCTGCCAAGACGTAACAGAATGCGACGCCGCACGCACGGCTATCCCGGAGGGGAAAAAACGATGTAAGAGAATTCACTTTAGCATGAAAAGCCATTAGGCAGGAACGCACTCCGAAATAAAAAAATTAATAAGAGATAAGCAGAATGTTTCAAACGACGATTATTAATTTACGAATGCCTGTGCGATGTAACTCCTGCATATTAAATAAACGGGTATTTGAGTTAAGAATTTTAAACGAGTCAACTGAAGGAAAACAAGTATAAAAAGAGGTTGTGACAGATGTTCCTTGCTAGAAAAACGAAGCTGGGATAGCCGAAATATTAGCACCTTCAACGGAGCGATATTAACGAATGTGAAGAGTCTGTAAGCTGGTTTCAACAAACTAAGATGTATTTCCTTCTTCATTTCCTCTACGTTCAAAATACCGAAGACAGATTACCCCAATACTTAGAGATTCCAACCGATAGTTACCTTTTGTGATAAGTTGAAGGAGGTCATCTGAAGCCTGAAGCCATTGAGAAAGGGTTGCCAGGAGTAGGGCCTCGTACTTTCCTTAAATATTTGGCACTAAAACGAAGATGACATAGCTAGAGGGTTGTTTGGTTGGCATTTGGCCATGTTAGCCATACAGCCAGCTCGACGTGTGTGTTTCTCTTACAATGCATACATTTCATTTCAGTGTGATTATTTTCCATCTTCTATAAGGACGACATATGACGAATACAAAATTTAATTAAAACAATCCATGCCCTCTGCCGTACTCGAACCGACGACCCCTGCAAAGCGAAGCAAGCACGTTACCCGTACGCTGCACAGTGGGGCGAAATCTCAAAAAGCTGGCCAAAAGTCGAAAAAAAAGTTTTTTTCTAGGGAATTTTAAGTATACAGTTGGTATACTGAGTACTGACTCCCAAAGTGTCTAACTTCATTGTTAGAAATGGTCTGAGACTTGACGCACACGCTGTACATAATTTGAAACGTGACCATAGAACGAGCAACTATTACGCGATACAGAGGGAGTGAATCAACTGTTACTTTGAACTGGTGTAAAAGTTTTCAGTTTTGAGCAATGGTGAGTACAATGTTTACATGTATTACAAATACATAAAAAAAACATGTTAAAGTTATTTATTTAATAAATAATTTTTAAACAATTAATTTGTATTTTTCTTTTTCAAAATTGAAAACAGCTATAAGTTTCACAGAGTCCCTCAACGAACCTTATTTTAACTTCATTCTCTACTATTTATCTGTTGAAATCTCAAACAAAAAATTCTGCTATAAACTGCTATTCTACATTTTGTGCAGCTTAATGCTTCCAAATATCGCATAGCTAAGTCTACTAGAGTTGGAGATGGTGGTATACACATAGGTGTGCCAAATCTTTGTTTATAACTTAGTTTGTTATTGGCGAATTATCTTCCTCTTTTTAAATAATCTTTAATAATACCTGTATGTTTGGGTTAGTTTTTAATAGATTTTATGGGACATAAAAGGCTAATACAAGTTATATTTTATTGCTCCAGAATCTGCTGGTCCAACCACGGAGAGCGACGATAAAGTTGGCTTCACACGAAAGGAATTTTTTCTTTTGGTAAGAGGCCACTTGAACGAAAACGTGACTGTTGCTTAAAAATAAATTGAAGAGTTTATGTCGAGTCAACTGAAACGCAGTTTTACACTACCAGAAAAAATTAAACCTGAAATAAGGAAACTGATGACCAAATTCAGAAGCAAGTGGCAGGAAGTTAAAAGGAGAGAGGACGTTGTTTTTCGAAAAGTTTGGTGAATGGTTAAGCGTTTTTGTTTCTTTACAAGACACCGAAACTTGTGAAGAAAGGAAGAAAACAAAATCTGGTCGCCCTTCTGTTGAATTCAGTGCTTCTAGTGACAGAACAAAACGAAGAAAAGTAGAAAATTTGCGGTCGCAAGCAAGTACAGAAGAATTGATTCATGTTACTCATATGAATCTCCGAGCTTTTGGACAATTGGATGCTGCTAAACTTCTTAAATATGTAACTACGGGCAATCCATCAACCTCAAAAACATATACAAGTGCTTTGTCATTTGTTCCAGAAAACGTGCTTTCAGGTGATTCTGCTCTTTCCCTTATGATAGAGAATCAACTATCTAGAAATCAGTACCAGGGCCTACGCAATATAAGCATACAGAATAATTTTCACTTGTATCCGTCTTATAAAGTCGTGCAAGTATCTAAACGTCAATGTTATCCCCATAAATCTAGCATTACGATAACAGAGACTAGTGCTGAAGTTACATTGCAATCACTGCTCGATCATACAATTGATCGTATTATATTAATGCAAGTTGAAGTTAACAAAAGTCTGACATCTGAGGAGATTAGTAGTCTTCATTTAAATCTGATTTGCAAATGGGGCTGCGATTGAACATCTGGTCAAAGTACATTCAAACAACCATTTAGTAATGATGACGGAACCAAAATTGATGCAATTTTTTTTTTTTTACTTCAATCGTGGCGTTACAATTCGTATATTGTGATGACAATAATAAAGACGTTATTGTGTGGAAAAATATGAGATCTGCGTCACCCAGATTTTGTAGGTCTATACGGATCCAGTTTATGCACGAAAATGAGGAAACAATTGTCAAAGAAACAGAATACATAAAACAACAAGAGAGTAAACTTGTTCCTTTCAAAACTATAAGTAATGGCAAAGAAGTAGTTGTAACATACAAACTTGCATTAACAATGGTAGATGGAAAAGTTTGCAATGCCATTACGAGTAATTCGTCAACTCAACGTCAAAGCAACATCAAAACAATTTAACAACCTTGATGAGATTCTAAATTTGAAAATCAATGAAGACCATTTGGAATTCGGGATGTCAACGTTACATGCGTGGATAAGATGTTTTGAGTGTTGTTTGCATATACGAGGCGAATTTTTTTGAAATAAGTGCGGTTGGCGTTCCGCGCATGCGCACTGGTTACCTGCATCTCTTGCCTACGCACTGACGCCATTACAGTTTAATTCTTCCTTGTTTACGTTGTTCACTGAGTGTCTAAGATGCCTCCGAAAATCGTGAGTCCCGCCGACTGTGAAGTACGGGCTGTTATAAGATTTCTTTGTGCTAAAGGCCTAAAACCGATCGATATTCATCGTGAGATCTGTGCAGTTTACGGACAAAACATTATGAGTGGTGGAATGGTGAGAAAGTGGGTGAGAGCATTTAAAGATGGCCGCACAAATGTGCATGATGAACGGAGTGGGCGTCCTTCGGTCGTTAATGAAAATTTGGTGCATAAAGTGGACAATAAGGTGAGAGAAAACAGACGCTTTACGATTTCCTCCTTGTGTGATGACTTTCCTAATGTTTCTCGTAGTGTTTTGTATAGCATTGTGACCGAGCACTTGAATTACCGAAAATTGTGCTCACGTTGGGTACCGAAAATGTTAACGGATGTGCACAAAACCAAACGTTTAGGCAGTGCATTGACTTTCCTTGAGCGGTACCACAACGATGGTGATGATTTCTTAAGCCAAATTGTTACGGGCGATGAGACATGGGTGGCCTACGTCACACCTGAATCAAAGCTACAGTCCATGGAATGGCAGCATTCAGATTCACCCAAAAAAGTGAAGTTCAAGCAAACGATTTCTGCCCGGAAAATCATGTGCACAGTTTTTTGGGACAGAAAAGGAGTATTGCTTGTGGAATTTCTGCCTCGTAATGAGACAATCAATGCAGCAGCTTTATTGTGAGACATTGAACAATCTGCGCCGTTCAATCCAGAACAATAGACATGGTAAGTTGGGCAAGGGCATTGTTTTGCTGCATGACAATGCCCGTCCGCATGTGGCTAATCATACCAAAGGTCTCATCACATCTTTTCGATGGGAAACTCTAGATCATCCTCCGTACAGCCCTGATCTGGCGCCCAGTGACTACCATCTGTTCCTGCACTTGAAGAAACACCTGGGCGGTCAGCGTCTTGAAGACGATAACGAAGTCAAAACAGTTGTGATGCAGTGGTTAACAAGTCAGGCGGCAGACTTCTACGAGGAGGGTTTTCAAAAACTGGTACTACGTTATGACAAGTGTCTCAATATTGAAGGGAATTACGTAGAAAAGTAGAGTAAGGTATAGGCTTTCACGTAAAAATAAAATTATTGATATATATTTGCACGTCTTTTTTTAATTTCAAAACGGTACCTACTTACTTAAAAAACATGCCTCGTATCATACAAACTTCCAATACAGAAGTGGCAAGCTCGAACTGCAGAAGAAAAGCAAAAGATGAGTACTGCTAAACAATTAATACAATCAGATTTTCGTAAAAAGTTAGGAGTTCTCATTGACAAACCAAAACCTGGATTCGGTAGTACAAATGATGGTAAAACGGCTCGTCGATTTTTCGAAATCGCAACTGTTTCTGCTGCTATAACAGGAGTGAATAAGGATTTAATCAATCGATTCCACTTATTACTGCAAGCTATTTCGTGTGGCTATGAAATTAATTTGATCAATGTTAAGGAATATTCTTTACAAACAACTCGCTTATTTGTAGAACTTTATCCGTGGTTCTACATGCCAACTTTGGTGCACAAAATCTTTATTCACGGCAAAGAAATAGTAGCTTCTGCACTATTGCCAATTGGTCAAATGTCAGACGATTCACAAGAATCCGGCAACGAAATAATAAAACAATACAGACAGGACTTCGCGCGAAAATGCAGCAGGAGTAAAACAATGGAAGATGTTTTACTAAGGCTACTCGTCTCATCAGATCCGCTTATTTCGAGCTTACGAAAATTGTCATCGAAAACACTGAAATCATTATCTGTTGAAGCAAGAACACTTCTGGTACCACCGAAAGAAACTGAGATTCAGATCTCTTCTGCTGAATCGACCGTTTACGACACAGATGATTCGGAATTTGATTAATACTGTTAACTTCAGTGAATAAATTTAATGTATTCCAAAGTTTTATTGTTTAATATAATTGAATTTTATAATTTGAAGTAAAAAATGTGCTTCATGAGTTATTACTTCCCTATCTTGTAGGTTGTTTCCTATCTTCATAGTTCGTTTTTCATATGTGTAGTACACCACATTTTTATCCACAAATTTTATAATAATTGATACATTTTTCAATTTTTGAGACCTATTTACATGGGCGCCGGCAGGATTACTTTTAGGGAGGTGCATCTGTTTTTAAAAAAAATATATATATACATTACATATAACACTTTTTACTTATTAACCAAGGATACTGACTTTATTGACAAGGTGTTAAACAAATCTGGATAACAACCTAGACACCTTAAGTTATTATTCAAATAGTGAATTTAATAATAAATTTTTTGTTTCTTAATCTTTATCTATGTATTTTCTTTCATAGCAGGGGAGTGCAAGTGCACCCCCTTGCACCCCCCTCCCGGCGCAAATGCCTATTTAAATTCTAAAATATTTTAATTTTTGATCTTCGATATTGAATCTGCCATTTGTTCTTTTTTGCATTGTTAACATTGGAATCGGTATCATCATCGAGCTCATGTAACCCTGTACATAAATTTGTATGACAATTGAAACATTTTAGACCATTTTTAATCCGCCATATTGGATCCTCCATTTTTTTTCAATTTTGACATTGGAATCGTAATCAGAGTGCTCAAAACCGATTTTGTACAAAGTTTCATGAAGGTTGGATAACGTTTCCATATTTTGACCAGTTTTTTTTAGGTTTCGCCCCACTGTGCGCTGTTGGGGTCGGCCTATGGTTGTTTTTACGCCCCTCAAAGAATCCAGACCGTTGCATAAGTACTGGATTCGCATAGGTATCTTCCTCTGCTGCTAACCCGTGTTCTCGTCTGAAGAAAGATTTCTAAATTAGGCGATAGCACGATCTTGTGCGTTCATAATCATGTACTACAGGTTTTAATTCATCCGATCATGACGGCTAAAAGAGAATAATTGGATATCTTCTTATGAGTCTATTTGTGTGTTGTGTCTTATAACTATATATATGATCTTTGTAAAGCTATGTTTAATATTGTATCTGATGTTTGTAACAATTACTGAATGCTTCTGGCTTTCTAGAGCATATGTGAGTAAGGTTTCAAAGTTCTGCACTTTTTGGAGAGAGTGATGAGGGGATGTACGAGAGAAGTCAAGGAATTGGGTTACAAAACTTTGGTCAGACCATTGCTCGAATATGGTAGTGTAGTATGGGACCCTCATTTTACGTATCAAATACAGGAGTTGGAGAGGATGCAAAAAAGGGTTGCTAGAATTGTTTCTGGAAATTATCGCAGAATGCAATCAGTGACGGATATGATAAAGGAGCTGGAATGGGATTCATTGCAATACAGGAGGAGGATGAGGAGGGTCATGGGAGTGTACAAGGCATATACTGGCGATGAGGCATGGAAAGATATTGCAATAGGTATGAAAAGTAGTTCATGGAAGGGAAAAGATGACCATGACCACAAGCTGGCACTCGATTTCAGGCACAAGGGTGTGGGAAGATTCTCTTTTTTAGGTAAGGGTGTCAGGGATTGGAATGAGTTACCAAGAGAAATGATGAATAATTTACCGAAAACTTTGAAAGGATTTAAAGATAAAATTTGTAGAGGGCAAAGTAGGTAGGTGCAGGATAGGGGGAAGATGGGTGTGTAGGGAAATTGCCACCGGAGCCTGTGCTCCATTGCAATTAAATTAAATTAAATTAAAAATTCTCCTCCACTCTTCCAACCAACGTTTTAACTTAACTACTTTTAGCATTCTTTGATTCAGTGAGAGTTACTGTAGCTACTAAGTGACAACACGCAGATCCAATGACTTAGATTTATTTTAAACATTCAGTAATTAACACAAAAATCTTCATACTTTCATATTGCTTGAAGTTAAATATACTTTCCTATTACTTCAAGTTAAATATTTAAAATGATATAACTTTCATTCTATCCGTTAACACCAGCCAAATTGCCACCGGAGCGTGTGCTCGATTGCAATTTAATTAAATATTATTATTATAATGCCTTAGCGCTCTACAAGACTATGCTATCTCGTCACTTCCCGCATACCGACTTTGTGTTTCGATTGCTAGAGAGTGCATTCTCGCCCTACAGCGGAAAATCCCCGGACTCCCACATGCAGTTACTACGATGAGTTCCCTGAGGAAGACAAACAATCCTCCATTATTACACTGAGGGAAATAATACAGGACAACCAAAAAGTAAATTTAAATATGACAAACATTAAATTATTTACTAATCATTTTCAATGGGGATAGGGGAGGGGGCTGATCATATGTGGCAATATGTCATTGGTTGTATTTTGTTTAGTTGACGTAAGAATAAGTATAACCTGTGCTATAGCCATTCAGCTGTGTGGGGATCCATGAAACAAGATTGATAAATAAATTTATAAAACAGGAAGCAGTGTCGGATCTAGCGGGAAAGGGAGGGGGTTGCCCCGGGTGGCACCTGGGGGGGGGGGCGGCAAAATCGTGTTTGCAGAGCGGCAATTTAAATCGCGGCGACCTTTTCTTTTTTAGCTCTGCTACTGCCCTGTGCGACGACAGTAGGGTGGTGACAATCGAGGCGGTGACATTCGGGGTGTCAACAATGGAGGCAGCAAAATGAAGTTAGAGGGAGGGGCAATCTCACATTTTTGCCCGGGCTCAGAAAATTCCTAGATCCGCCACGGACAGGAAGTCACATATGGGCGTGGTGTCTGGACAGCTTGGTCGGTGGACGTCCCCCGCTCTAGAGCGAGAAGGAATTTTTTACAACACGGTAGAGAGTAGCAGTTGATCTCACATTGATTATTTTTTAACTGCTTTACGTCTCTTAACAGCGAGGTCTTTAGAGACGGGAAAGGATGGGGGGGTAAGGATGGGGGCAAGGAATGGGAAGGAATTCCGCCATGGCCTTTTGAAGGAAGCATCCCGGCATTTGATTTGGGAAACCATGGAAAACCCAAATCTGGATGCCCGGACGGGGATTCGAACCGCCGTCCTCCCGAATGCTAGGCCAGAACGCTAACCGTTACACCGCCCCGCTCGGTTTCTCGCATTGAGAACAGGAGACGCGCGCTGAAGTGTGGTGGGGGCCGGATTTAAACTTTTTTTTGTGTAGGCTGTTCATTTTGTGCCGTCCTTTTCTCCTTCATACTTAAACTAATCACTAATTTGTATTACCTTTATTAGGTAGCAAACGATTATATGTATATTTGAATGGATATAGATTAAGAGTGACTTCATTACTTGAAAGTATTCAGATTTAGTCATAAAATAGAAACAAGAAAAAAATGAATGTTTATTCTGAAACAAGAATACAAACATGAAAATAAAAAATGTAATACGTAATTATAGTTTTCGACGGGATTTCTGACTGGCGAACATAGAGGAACAACTTTCTCACTGACAGTTTTCCATACGACAAACTTTGTAACACTTTTTATCGGCAAAGAACAGAAAACACGTTAAGACCTACTCTCTGATTTGTAATCAATTATTATTAAACGATTATAATTTATATCAATTTCAATCAGAATACCGGTTTCGGCATAGTTCAATGTACGTTCCTTAAAAATTTCAAAGAATTTAATTCATTATTAGCTGAGAAATGTCAAGTTTCAAAAATCATTGACTTTTCAATGATTTTTTCAATAAAATTAGGACTTTCGAGCGCTCGGGGACATTCAACATCCAGATACTCAATTAATGAAATCTTAGATCATCCTTAAGTATTTTTATTATAGAAATCATGAAATGTAAGTCTGTCAGCAGAAACTTACCTCTGTCTATAGAGTCTTCCTTTGGAAATATACGATGGGCTACAGTCTGCGTTGAACAAGATAGAAAGTCAGGAAACTAATGAAGAATTAAATTAATAATTTAGCTAATTGTTCGCTGTCACCACTTACCTAAATGAAAATTGATAGTAAACGTATTTTTCTTTTCTAGTAATTGTTCGGAGTTTGTCACTTCACTACTAGATGTCACCACTTAAATGAAAATTTATAGTAGACATTTTTCTATTGTGTTTATAATCACACACAAATTTGTCAGCTAAAGTGAGCACCCTAGGAGATTTGCCGCACCTAAAACGCTGCCGCCCCTAGGCTGGAGCCTAAACAGCCCAATGGGAAATCCAGCACTGCTGTACTATCTTATATATAAAAATCAATGTTTGTTTGTGGGTTTGTTCGTCTTCTATGCATTCCTATACCATTTATCAGATTGCAATGAAACTTTGGAGAGTTTTCGAGTGTGCGTCTGCGAAGGTTCCTGTGAAAAAATTTTTTCAAAAAGTCACCCCCTATTCCCCATAACACCCCATAATTTAGGCAAAACCACATTTTTTATCCGATTTAGATAGGAATTTGTCCACTTATACTTTAAAACAAACATAAAAATACTGCCTACATACGGTTTCCGAATATTAATCCCCTCGCCCCCTTTCCACCCACATAATTTTTTCACCCCATAATTTAGGCAATACCACATTTTTTATCCGATTTAGATAGGAATTTGTACACTTATACTTGAAAACAAACAGAAAAATACTACCAACATATGGTTTCCGAATATTCATCCCCTCTCCCCCTTTCCAACCCCATTACGTTTTCACCCCATAGTTTAGGCAAACCACATTTTTTATCCGATTTAGATAAGAATTTGTACACTTATACTTTAAAACAAACAGAAAAATACTGCCTATGTATGGTTTCCGAATATTCATCCCCTCTCCCCCTTTCCACCCCCATTACGTTTTCACCCCATAATTTAGGCAAACCACATTTTTTATCCGATTTAGATAGGAATTTGTACACTTATACTTTAAAACAAACAGAAAAATACTGCCAACATACGGTTTCTGAATATTAATCCCCTCACCCCCCTTTCCACCCCCATAAATTTTTCACTCCATAATTTAGGCAATACCACATTTTTTATCCGATTTAGATAGGAATTTGTACACTTATACTTTAAAACAAACAGAAAAATACTGCCAACATACGGTTTCTGAATATTAATCCCCTCGCCCCCTTTCCACCCCCATAAATTTTTCACTCCATAATTTAGGCAATACCACATTTTTTATCCGATTTAGATAGGAATTTGTACACTTATACTTTAAAACAAACAGAAAAATACTGCCAACATACGGTTTCTGAATATTAATCCCCGCTCCCCCTTTCCACCCCCATTACGTTCTCCTCCCCATAATTTAGACAAAACTACATATTTCATCAGATTTCAATGGGAATTTGCACACTTATACTTTGAAACAAACCGAAAAATACTGCCTGCATATGTTTTCCAAAGCGCATCCCCTCTCACCCTTTCCAACTGAAAATGAATGAAACAGCAGTTTAAAATTTATATGTAAATATTTTTTCATTTAATCTATGTGCCTACTTAAATCCAGCAATAGTGAAGCATTGCCGGGTCGGCTAGTACTGTATATATTTGACTGGTAGTATATAAATGTAAATAAAATAGAATATAATCATTGAGAATTACGTCAGTAACATCTATCTTCTATCTATATCTATAAAATGAAAACCGGAAAAATTTATCTTATAAAAACTCGGAAACTACTGAGCAGATTTCGTTTTAAAGCTTAGAATCTCAATTCAGTTGTTTGGCATGTCTTATGTTTCAACGTTAAAGAACGCAGGAGCATTAAATGAAATTCTGAACGTACGTTGATAAATCCCAAAGATGGAAGGATTAGACGTTGCACACTTCCCGCTAAACTTACAACTACAATGTCTCTGACCATAGCCTTTAATGAAAGCAATAAGATAACTTTACAATAATATTTATTTTGCTCACTATACAAAACTTGAAGTATTATTTCCTTTAATTCGGGATATTCAATTCTTAAATAACATAGATAGCCGTAAAAACAACAGAGATTTTCTTTAATCACGGTCTCTGGCAACACCTACAATTACAATGTCTCTGGCCATAAGCATTATTCTTCAGTTCACAATAAAATCATTTATTTACGATTATTTTATTCTGGATTCACTTTTGATATTTGTTTAAAAGGATGAATCTGCGGAGTAAAAGTACCTGGCGTTTCGAGCAAAAAGTATATCCATAAACTTCGCAATTGAATCAAATCTGAGTTTCTAACATAATCTAGCGTTGTTTAGTAATGTAGTACTAGTAATTCAATTTCTTAACCAAAATAATGAAGCTTGATACACATGAATCTTTCCTGACGAATGAAAATAGTGTACGCGCATATAAACTTCAACCCACCCGTTTCTTGGTAGGGGGCAGGTGAATCTACGTTTGCTTTAATCCCGAAAATAGTTGGCGCAAATTTTATAAAACTTTGTACAAATGTTTCTCATTGCGGGAATAAAAATAGCGTACGGGTAAATCTACGCCAACTATACCGGGCAACGCCGGGAACTCCGCTAGTATACTATAAATCAGATTCTCGCTGGTACTATTACAAGTAAATGTTGAAATTTATGTTAGGTAATCGTTAATGGCCGAATCCTGAATTGATTTGGTCTATAACCTGCAGAATACCGAGGGGAATGACGGTTAACAAACAAACAAACCACTCACAGTGTGTAAACACTAAATACACTCCTGGAAATTAAAATAAGAACACATTGACGCCGGTGTGTAAGACCCACCATACTTGCTCCGGACACTACGAGAGGGCTGTACAAGCAATGATCAAACGCACGGCACAGCGGACACACCAGGAACAGCAGTGTTGGCCGTCGAAGGGCGCTAGCTGCGCAGCGGTTGGGCACCGCCGCAGTCAGTGTCAGCCAGTTTGCCGTGGCATACGGAGCTCCATCTCAGTCTTTAACACTGGTAGCATGCCGCGACAGCGTGTACGTGAAACCGTATGTGCAGTTGACGGACTTTGAGCGAGGGCGTATAGTGGGCATGCGGGAGGCCGGGTGGACGTACCACCGAATTGCTCAACTTGTGTGCGCGAGGTCTCCACAGTACATCAATGTTGTCGCCAGTGGTCGGCGGAAGGTGCACGTGCCCGTCGACCTGGGTCCGGACAGCAGCGACGCACGGACGCACGCCAAGACCGTCGGATCCTACGCTTTGCCGTAGGGGACCGCACCGCCACTTCCAGGCAAATTAGGGACACTGTTGCTCCTGGGGTATCAGAGAGGACCATTCGCAACCGTCTCCATGAAGCTGGGCTACGGTCCCGCGCACCGTTAGGTCGTCTTCCGCTCACGCCCCAACATCGTGCAGCCCGCCTCCAGTGGTGTCGCGACAGGCGTGTATGGAGGGACGAATGGAGACGTGTCGTCTTCAGTGATGAGAGTCGCTTCTGCCTTGGTGCCAATGATGGTCGTATGCGTGTTTGGCGCCGTGCAGGTGAGCGCCACAATCAGGACTGCATACGACCGAGGCACACAGGGCCAACACCCGGCATCATGGTGTGGGGAGCGATCTCCTACACTGGCCGTACACCTCTGGTGATCGTCGAGGGGACACTGAACAGTGCACGGTACATTCAAACCGTCATCGAACCCATCGTTCTACCATTCCTAGACCGGCAAGGGAACATGCTGTTCCAACAGGACAATGCACGTCCACATGTATCCCGTGCCACCCAACGTGCTCTAGAAGGTGTAAGTCAACTACCCTGGCCAGCGAGATCTCCGGATCTGTCCCCCATTGAGCATGTTTGGGACTGGATGAAACGTCGTCTCACGCGGTCTGCACGTCCAGCACGAACGCTGGTCCAGCTGAGGCGCCAGGTGGAAATGGCTTGGCATGCCGTTCCACAGGACTACATCCAGCACCTCTACGATCGTCTCCATGGGAGAATTGCAGCCTGCATTGCTGCGAAAGGAGGATATACACGGTACTAGTGCCGACATTGTGCATGCTCTGTTGCCTGTGTCTATGTGCCTATGGTTCTGTCTGTGTGATCATGTGTTGTATCTGACCCCAGGAATGTGTATATAAGTTTCCA